>CAIGRS010036598.1:0-16299 GCA_903798395.1 Fraxinus floribunda | reverse complement strand
CATGTTAGTCAACTAAAAAGAGATTTCGGAGATGTTGGTTTGGAAACTGCGATTTTGGTAGATCCTAAAAATCTTAATAATGTGAAATGTATGTTATGTGTAAGGTTACCAAGGGAGGAATTTACACACATAAGATTCAAGTAGCGGGAATCAAGGGAAAGGGTGTGGCATCATGTCCTAAAGCAAGTGAAGAACATAAAACCAAGTGTGCATAGGCAAGTACCAATTAGGCTGTATAGAACTCATTTCTTTTAGCCAATGAGTAATTACTTGAATACAGAGGGTTGTGAGGATGAGGGTTAGGGGGGGAATGATATCTTACAATCTACAAGAGGTGCAAGAAATGATCAAAATGAAATAAGGGAGCCCTAGAATGATGATTTTGTATCGGACGATACGTAGGACGAATTCGATGAATAAGAAGATATTGAATTGGGGTTCGATAAAGAGTTAGATTAAATAAGATTTAAGTTACAAGTTATNTGATCAAAATGAAATAAGGGAGCCCTAGAATGATGATTTTGTATCGGACGATACGTAGGACGAATTCGATGAATAAGAAGATATTGAATTGGGGTTCGATAAAGAGTTAGATTAAATAAGATTTAAGTTACAAGTTATCTACGTTATGTAGTTATGATTTTGAAACTTTTCTATATGTAAGAATTGTTAAGTAAATACAACATTTTATAATTTTAGATGTTTAGTATATATTATTTGAATTGTTGAATTTTTTTTACAATGATTAAAAATAAAAAAAAAAGTTTTTTTACACCTAAGCTCGTAAAACTTGAAGATTGGCCTTCCACACTTAACTACGCTTTACTCATTTTAGAACATTGCTATTTATGAAATTAATATATGATTTTATAAAAAACAATTAATGATTAGAAGGGTCCTTGGTTACAGCAAGTCACTGGGCTCCACTGCTATTTTTAAGAAGTTTAGGGACCAAACAACAATTTAATATTATTAAAAAACTAATCTGGAGGGTAATTTATAAGAATTAATCTATATGTACCTAAAGATCTACCTAATCTTTTACCTAAAGGTCACATGGCGGCCCCTTATTGGGGGGGTGCCAGGTGGGCCAGGCAGTGAATAGGCAGTTTCGAGTTTATGGATCTTAGATTATATACGTCCTATCCTATAGAGTCCCTTCGGCAGCTCTTGAAAAGTCTTGGACTTAACTGCATAAGTAATGAAAGTTGAGGGACTACATATACAAAAACAATCCTAAACAGAACTTTGGAAGAGGAAATCCCTGTTTTATTACTAGATCTAGTGGATGTGCTCTTAGATAGAGAAAGGCTTGTTCTTCTTGTCCAAAATCAATCTCATAATCTAGTTTCAGGTTCTAGTTTTTGGATTTGGTGTCCACTTACCATTATAGTCTATACTTTGAATAATATTAGAGAAGACTTCGGGTTAAAATTTAAAAGCAAGTAGAATTCAAAAAAAAATAAAAATACGTTGAGTTCAATAACGGAGAAGGATCATAGATAGATACAACAAAGGAATCATATCTAAAATTAATCACACGACAAAAGTATTCCAATTTAACCTTTATGTGATCAGTTAGAACATTTATAACATGTGTCGAACATCTAGCCACGTCATGTTCATGAGAGAGAGAGAATTTCGCTTCTTTGATTTACAAACCAATTTCCTCGTTTTCTACTTATTTGCGGCAATCCACTACATATGCTTCAGAATAAATCCCCATGTACAGGGATTTAGTCATAGGGGTTTTACCGACCCTTCACAAGGGGCGGGCCCTATGTGTATTTAAAAAAAAAAAATTTGCGCAGACCCCACCACATGTGTGTTGTCTGTAAAAAATTCCCTGTAATGTAAGCATGGTTGTATGCTTTATTAGCAAGTTGCAATTGTCTAATTTAATGCCACACCTCACTTCAATTCTTGGGAAAGGTAAGATGATGATATGCCTAAAGCAAGTGTTATTCACATATCTTGTAATGCCCCCAAATTCGTGTGCACATTATTATTTCATAGCTCATGGCATGTAAATTCTTAATGTAATTGATGGAAGTAGAAATTAAGTGCAATTATTTCCTTTGAGAGTTGGAAAATTAATTGAGATGCTTAAAGTTTATCTTGTTGAGTAAAGGGCTTAAATTTAACAAAATCAAACGCATCGAGCCTAGTCACACAGACCGGATCAAACATTTCTTCTAGTAACTCGTAGGTCATTCAGGCGACACCATTGAGCTAGCACAAACAAACACACCAAATTATTTTAAAGTATGAAAAAAAAAAAGGTATTTATTACACATTTATTCAATCGAGACTACTTTGAATTAAAAGACTTTCTATGCTTACCTTTCTTGTAAGAAGTAGATACAAACTACAAACTATTGTTCAATGAATTGTATTAATAGGATTGGATCAAGTTATAACTCTCTTTCTCATAGGGATAGGGTGATGGTTCACGCAGATCAGCTACATGAGCTCTAACCGTGAACCTCCTAGCCGAGAGAGCATGTCTCTTGTTTACTAAGTTTAGGGAGAATAACGGCTGCTGGAAATGAATATTGGATGAAACCAACAATGGTATCTATAGAAAAACAATCCGTGGGCTTGGGGCTGTGTACGGGGTAATGAAGGCACGATACTTGCAGCTTGCTCAAAGATCGTGATGTCTGAATTTCCGCCACAAGATTTCGAAGCCATAGCCCTCTTGAAAGGATAGCTTGCTAAGAATAATGGGATATATATGTAAGCCCATGTTTGTCATCCATTTTATCAAACGTTGTTTGTTACAGTAAACAATTTTCACCACATATTCACTCAATAACATGTTCTACACACAAACCAATAACACTACGTTAATTTTCAACCACACATTATTCAAAAAATAATATTCATTACTCTATTTTTTCTCTCATTGATGGGAGACAAACACATTCATATTTTTACAATGGGACTTTAGTTTTATAGCAAGGAAAAATCTATTCGTACCATTTTCTTTACCCGTTCGTTTACACTTTCTCTCACGAGCAATGGGACCCACGTTCAAAATAAAATAATCTGCCCCCCCTAGGTGAATTTGGGCTGCTGCTGTTCTCGCGATTCGCCGGAGGCAGCGGTGGAGGATGGTGACGATGGTGCGGCGGTAGTCAAGAGCAGGTGTGGCGTTAGGTGGACGTGGATCTTCTGGTTCACGGCGGTGGAAATTCCGGTGATGTCCACACGCGGCGGGATGAGAGTAACAAAAAATGGGTTCTGTGGAGGGACGAAATCGGCGGGGAGAGAGCAGCTTGCCGGGGTCTTGGCGGGAGGAAGAGTTTTACCTTTTTCTCTGTTGACATTCACTTTTGTTTATTTTCCACTTTCTTTTTCCTTTTCAAATTCAGAAAAGCCACGTCACCAATTTTTGAATTTCTGGTGCACTTCTGTTGTTATTTTCTGTACATAGAGCATTTTTCTTGTGAGGGGGGCAGTGGGGCCGGGTACACGGGCGTGTAAACGCCCGTGTACGAATAGCATGGCTCTTATAGCAAATGCCTTGATTTGAGATGTTGTGGCACTACTATTTGATGTGATGTGGGTGTGACTCTCGTGAATATATTCCTACAAAATTAAGCTATTTGTACAATTCTGATTGTCTATCATTTTTGACAACCTTGGTGTTGTCAAAATTTTGACCATTGATTTAAAAATTAATTTTTTAGAATAGATGAATATGATGTTATTAAGTATAAAGTTTTCAATCAAGATTGTACAAATTACATGATTCTTCCCAAAAATGGTTGTATGGTCATTACTTTGAAAGAATAATGGTTTGATGAGTACTTTTGGAGAATGTTTCAAAAAAAAATATTAAATTTACGTACAAAATATTTTATTATTTAAATATATAATTAAAAATAAAAAAATAATTTTATTTTAAAGGGGGACGAATAGTGGAATAATTGCCCAACCTCCTCCCGCTTTTCTCTCTCTCTGTACAATCTAATTTTTTGTTCTTTTCTGTTCTCTCGCTCCGATTATGGACGCTTCAGATGGGCCCGTCGATCACGACCCGCCGGACAACGATCCGACGGCGGCGAACGAGGAGGAATCGACATCCTCGACAACTGTGCTAGACCTCTCGAGTTTCCAACTCCACGATCTGGAAACGGTGGAGATTCCACCGAGTCTCACCGAGTTAGACTTGACGGCGAACCGTCTGTCGACGTTAGACACCCGAATTTCTGTACTCTCCAATCTCAAGAAGCTCTCTCTTCGTCAGAACCTTTTTAACGATGACGGAATCCAGCCTCTCTCAACGTGGCATACCATTTCCGCCCTCGAAGTATCGATTCTATACTACCTCTTTATATTTTTATCTTTTTAAGAATGAATATATTTCACTATTTTGATTATTAAATTGGTGTATTTGTCATTTACTTGTTTAGTTGCTGAAGATATGGAAGAAAAACGCCAATCGTTACTTCTTTAGATGTGGATGTTGCGTATTCATGTCTATTCCTGAATTTTTTAAAATAAAGATGACTTTTTAAGTATTTACTTTTTTTTATTGTTGTTCTTGGATGATTTGGTTGTGACATTTTCCCTTTCCTTAACCATTCTTGATTTTAGATATTTAGCCCTTGTTTGATTTTGATTCTTTGTGAATCACGTTTTTTCCACACTCATTTTCAATCAAGAGAAAAAGGTCTTTATCTAATTTGAAATGTTATATGGAGATCCAAGAGAAATATGATTACGGTATCATAGAAGAAGAGTTTATAACTAGGTTAATTTATGTCGTAAAGGCCATCTACCGTAGTGCAATTACGATAAGAAGTAGTTCTACACGCACACCACAGGAATTTTGTATAAAGATTCAGAAGAAAGCTTATCTCAGATAAATTAATTACATGCAACAACGATGAGGTTTTTATTTGCCATTTTTAGCTAATATTATGGAAAGTAAAAACTGTAGTGAGGATTATTGCTTGAAGTTTTAGGATAAGTACAATGGAGTATGTTACATAACATGAATGGAATTAGCAGTACAAATAAAGACAGGTATAAAATTGTGTGTCCAGTAAACTAAAAATGATAATTTCATTTACTGGTTTCAAGTATAGGGATTAGAACCCCCAGCTAGTAAGAGATGGGAATTCGCGAATATGAGTAGAGATATGTATGTTGAATTAGATAAATGGTAAATTGACAGAAAAATTTGTAAACTGAAGATCAGCACATTGAAGAAATATTAGTTTGCTAATTTTTTTATGCGATCCGTAAAATATTTCTTATCTCAGAAAGCTCCAATTTATTTAATGCTGATTTATTGACTCTCTTTTTGCTAATTTAATTTTAATTACGCAATGAAATGACATGGAATAATATGATTTTTGACCTGCATGGTGTTTACATGTTCCTATTTCCCTAATCTAGAGCGTGCTTGGCTTAGCTTGTTTCTAAGAAAGAAGCAAAACTTGCTTACCTACTGTAAAGAAAAGCAAGAAAGAAACATGTTTTTTGCTTCTTCAGTTCTCTGGAAATAAGCTAAGCCAAACATGCTTCTAGTCTGTTAATTGCTATCAGCGTCGTATGGCTTAGAACTCACCAATTGATTTCTATGCAGCGAATTCTACAAAACAGATAGTGCAGTTATATAGAGTATTTTAGAAAATTAGGTTGAAGAATTTCCTGACGCTAAAAGACTGCAAGTCTTTAAATGAATTACTCTTATTCGTTTGTCTTTACAATTTCTAGTGAGTGCCAGGTTCGAAATCCATGGCAGTTAATTGTTATCAATTAAGTGAATGTAACTTGTAGAACCCTAGATTTTAGCTGTTTAAGCAGTTATATTGTAAGTCTTTTACTCTCCTTTTAGTTTGGAGTGGATTTGGATTTGTCTAGTGAGTTAATGGAATCTTCAAGAATATTGTTCTCTTTTTTCTTTTTTTAAAATGTCTTTGGTGGAATAAGCTAGAGCAAGCCTCAAATTTCTTCCAATTTTAACTCCTCTCTGTTGGAGATGGTCATTGATGAGTTTTTTGAGTTTGCAAGTGGGTGAGGCAGTTGTAAACTGATGGGTTGGAAGAGGAGTTTTCTGAAATTGTTTGGGTGGGTTTGGGGTCCATCAGGACTTGATTTGTTTATGTATGTGTGCTTTCATGTGCTATTTTTTTCATTTTTCCTGGTACAATAGCCATACTCATGATATTGCATTTTGAAGTTTATTTAGGGTATGTTTGAGCCACATTATTTTGGAAAAATGTATTCTGGAATAGTAAATTGATGGAGAATGCGTGATTAAAAAAAAAAGGAAAATTTATTAATGTGATGGAAAATAATATTTTATTGAAAACCGTGTGGTTGAAAATGAGTAGAAGAATGAGAATGAAAATTTTAATGTGTACTAAACATGGGCTTAAAGAATTTTTTGGAACTGAGATACGAGGTGTTTCAAGAATTCTTTTGTCCTGTCAAAATAACAAGAGATTTTTCTAATTATTTATATTTTTTGCAGGAGCTAGTTCTCCGGGATAATCAGTTGAAGAAAATTCCTGATGTTAGCATATTCAAGCAGCTTCTCGTGTTTGATGTTTCTTTCAATGAGATCTCATCTCTTAATGGACTTTCTATGGTCTCCAGCACCCTTAAAGAGCTCTATGTTTCTAAAAATGAAGTTATCAAGATGGAGGAGATTGAACACTTACCTTTACTGCAAATTCTTGAGCTTGGATCAAACAGATTACGGGTCAGGATTTAATTTCTCAAAAAATATGTGTAGAGTGCTATTAACTACTTCACTTTCAACAAATGATCATATTCCTCATTATGCTATAATATTTTTTTATTTTAAGATGGAAGCACACACTTTCTTTTAATGTGCTTTATAGAAGATCTGCTCTCCACATAGGAATCATAGGTGTAATTTAAGAAAGTTGCTCTACTTTGAAGTATATATTTTTTGTTTTAGAATAATTGCCTGACAGAGAAGTATTTTTCCTGCAGGTAATGGAGAACCTTCAAAACTCAACAAGCTTGCAAGAGCTATGGCTTGGACGGAATCGTATTCGAGCAATTAATCTTTGTGGGTTGAAATGCATTAAGAAGCTTAGCCTGCAGAGTAATCGTTTAACTTCCATTACAGGATTGGAGGTATTTATTGTTCGAGAGTTTTTGTGATTAAGAGATTTTGTATAAAATTCTTTCTTCTAAAGTCTAGGCAACACTTGCGTCAATATATATATTTTTTTGTGATTTGCAGGAGTGCGTTGCACTAGAAGAACTATACTTGAGCCATAATGGTATATCAAAAATGGAAGGCCTATCAGCATTAGTAAATCTCCGGCTCTTGGATGTGTCGGCTAATAAGCTTACAGAAATTAATGACATTGAGAAATTGGAACAGTATGAATTTCTATTCCACTCATGAAGTTGTATTAATAATTCCTATACACTTCACTCTAAGTTGGTTCTGCAGGTTAGAAGATCTATGGCTTAATGACAACCAAATAACATCACTAGAAGGAATAGAAGAGGCAGTTTCCGGTTCCAGAGAGAAGCTCACTACCATCTACCTTGAGCGCAATCCATGTGTATGTATAGATATCTGCCTCTTGTTGGAACGTTGTGTGACATTGTTCAAACCAGGAACATCTTTTCTATATAATCTTCAGCATCAGTTGGTTCTTGGTTTAGAATCTTCTCTAGGGCATTGCTTTAGCATTTCTATTACAATAGCTGTGCGTTCGCTTTATCCAAAATCTATTCTACTCCTTTAGCCTTAACATACCAGCAATATATGCCCTTTTTCGAATGGTTTGCTCTAAGGGAACCTCCTGAAGGAACTAGGCCTTGAGCTGCTTGTCCTTGCATTGTTTTGTATTCACTAGGTTGCATGGAAATACTTGTTAACATATTGTGTTTACTCTACCATTATCCTACTTAGGGCGTGTTTGGTAGAGATTAAAATCGGATTAAAATTGAAAAACTAGCCGTTATTGTTGACTTTTATTAAACGAGTGGGACCAATAATTGTCATATTTTCAATTTTAATTGAATTTTAAGCACGACCGAACACGCCTTTAATCTTGAATAGTTAAGCCAAAGGGTAGCTGCCGAATTGATTGAGTACATCAGAAGTTTCTCGTGTTCGAATCTTTTCAGATGGCAATGATTGTAGGCATAGGATTTGTTTTTAACAGGAATATTGAATAAGGTTTAGGACCACTATATGCCCATGGAAATTTGATCTCCAACTGCATATTCATGTCTACCAACATTTTTCTGGTTATTCTGTGACGTCATTATAGGCAAAAACTTTAAATTTTTGCTTGAATGCTGCATTATCAGGACACTGGAACTATAACTTGCATCTTCTCCCATGACAGAAATTTGAAGATATATTTTGGATTATTATAGTCAACGTGTATATCAATTACGAGGTTCCAAAATCCTAATTTTTTTTCTATCGTATTGCATTGAGGAATTACATGTTTTCAGTTGGCTAGAATGATGTTACTGTTTTTTGAATTGAATGCTCTTGGCATAGTCAGTTCCTTATAAAATCTTCTTCAGTTTTCTTAAATCTTTTCCCGTGTTGACTATTGCCAAATTTTAATGTGTATCAAGTTCTCCTAATGCTTCTTTTTCTTCTGCAGGCTAAATCTCCAAATTATATTGCTACTTTGAAACAAATCTTCCCCAACGTTGAGCAGATCGATTCAGAAGTGTTTGCTTAGTATATCTTATTTGAACTGTGGACAAATTTTTGGTATGAACTTGTACAAAGAGAGGAAGTTTAGTGCTGACAACCGGATAATTCTCAAGCTAATCTCATTTTAATCGGATTTACAGCTCAATATGGTACGTCCCGGAGGAGCTACATTGAAGAAGTTTTGAACTTTTAAGGAGCAGAGGTCCGAGGGACTTGCATCCCAAAACTGTTTTGCAACTTTCTCATGGAATCATTTATGTTTCTAACATTCCAGTATTATGTTTTTGAGGAGTTACTGTTTACCAAAAAACGTTGCCTTGTTTCTTAGGTTGGGGGGTTTAAGCCATCTTAAGATTAAAGAAGTGCTTGATTGTGGTTAACAAATCATAATTGTTGTTGATTTACAGTTTTGTCTTTCTTCCAAATGTCGTGAAACCAAGCTTTCACCCATAGGTGTTCTGACTGAGCACTTTCATATCGAACAATCTACTATAGCAGCCAAGGGAGATGTGCCCTCCCTAATCAAGAAGCGGGAGGGGTTGACTAACCAACATCTAGTGGTGGCAATCGAGCCGAGCCTATTGCATGTGTTGCACTTTGGTCCCTCAACCTTTTGCTTTCATCGATTTAATCCTGTTTGACAGATTAGGATAAATAGTCTGAAGTGTTGTTACCATCACACTAGAGGTGTGCAAATAAGCTCTTTGTCCAGGGGTATAATAGCTAAGATCCCTTTAGCAATTCAACAAAAGGGGGAAATGAAATAAAAAAATGAAAATGAAAAAGACCAGTCATCTCCTCCACCCTACACTCCCTCGAACCAAACCTAGTTCCTCCATCGCACTGCCATTTCCCACCATTAAGACTTGGTAACCTGACATTCTATTTGTTATTTTGAAGGCCAAGATTTTGAAGCTGAACCGACTCGAATTCTGATGCCAATACCCTCTAAACTATGTTCATGACCCTAAACCCTTTTGGGAGATGGGTTCGAACAAGAAACAAGAACATCATCTAACAAGTATTAACAATCATACTAAAGCCTTGTCTGTTATAGATTTTCTCTTCCATTTTTTGACCGTTACTTTTGGTAGGTGGGTTGCACATTACTAAGATTGGTCAAAAATGACGGCCACTTTTGATACCGAACGGTCAAAAAATCCATTTTTTCCCATGTATAATCCACACCAGATACAGCCTAAGTATTTCAAGATTATTGACATTTTCATTTCAAGATTGTTCGTGATCATATATAAAGTTCATTTCTTATTCAAACCTTACAATGGATCAGTTTCGAATGGCATATATCGTCATGTTAAATGTAATAACTCTTATATTATAGCCTCATCCATGTACTGGAATCCATTTCTCAATCAGATATATGATTTATAGGCTCATTTGTTTTCTTTTACTACAAAAATGAATATTTTGCTTGTGAAGTTCATAATTTGTTTTGTCTTAATATTGAAGGGACAGAAATCTAAAATTGGACACAAGTACATGAATGGCATCTTAATAATTTGGTATTGGGGTCCGTTTGATTGCAAGAATGAAATTTGGTGGAAAGAAAATGAATGTCAGTGAATTGAATTGTTTAGAATTTATTTCATTGAGAATTGTCAATTATTTGTATTTGATTGATATAATTTTTAGTCTGAAAAATATTGAGATTTTGGATCTTTTGATGTTTGTTTGACTTTATTTTTCATTAAAATTGTCTATTAAAGTGATAGAATTTGTTACAATTGGAGATAGAATTTGTTTACATTGTCAAAAAAAATTGCCTAGAAAAGTTTTTCCCATCAAATCCATGGGAAAAGCTTTTCCTCAAAAACCAAGAAAATGTGGAAAATCAATTCTATGAAAAATTTAGTCAATCAAACATGCAAAAAGGTGGAAATGGAATTTAATTTCCATCTTCTACGGAAAATAAACCCAAATCAAACAAGGCCTTAGTGTGGAAAATGTCAATTCATATAAATTTATATGAATCCAGATAGTGAAATTGATTTCTTGCATTTTCGACCCCTTGTTTATTATGCAATTTCCATTAGCCGTCTTATTTTTCAAGTACTCGTACTTTCAATTGAGAATACATTTGCCTATACCATGCAAACAAGGACATGATTGTGTTTGAGGTTAGAATTGCGGAATTGCCGAATATCGTCTATCACCTATGTTGTTCTTAGTTCTTTCTCGCTTCCACTACATCACTAAATGTATTGAAACTTGAAATTAGGATTTATAATCAGTTCTCTAGACTTGTCCCACTGAATTTTAATGGAAGGACACAGCTTATGTCCAATACTTGGGCCTCGGCCAATAGATATGTAAAAGGGAAAGTTGGAACCTTGAAAGCCCATTTTTAAAAATAAGACATTTTAAGATGAAACTTCAATTATCGGTATTATATTTGAGCCTGGTAAGCTCAAACAAACAATTCAATCTGTCAAAAAAGCTCTAAAGACTCGAATTACTCATTTTTAACAAAGTTGGTCTTTTAAAATGGAACTCGAAGACGCATTGTTAAAGTTTAGAAAATTGACACACCTCGTCCCGTTAACTTTATAAATGAACTCGAGATGTAATGTAAGCCAACGATGGATGCTAGCTAAGTGTCAAATCCACCATCGACATATGACCGAACCCGTTTCAGACTAGAATTTTAACAAAATGTAGACTATGTAGTGAAGTTTCTTCGGTAAAATGTACTAATCAAAGGAGCAGGCAAGTCGAAGCCCAATTCCATTTTCCCTTATAAAAAAATACTTACACAGAGAAAAATATTAGTTCAGTCTAAAAGATTTTTTAATCCAATCCCGAATCCACCCCTAGATTGGTCTAAAATATTTATCATTGCCTATGATGAAATCTAACTAAAATCTCAAAACTATAAAGTTTTTCCATGAGTTGGTTGTTGGGATGAGTAGGCTGCTAAAATATCAGAACTATTTTGAATTATGTCATGTAACTTTGGCTGCTAATGAAGAAGCTGATAAGCACACGTGCATTGACTCTTGCCTGCCACATTGGAAACAGAAATCTTGGGGATAAATTTTGTCCGAAACTCTGTCGACCCCTCGAATCTTAAGAGGCCTTTTGATCCTCGGTAACCATGGCCCCTCTATCCACCGCCCCATCTTTGAAATTTTCAAACGTGTACACACACATCTCGACCAATATATTGTTTTGAAAAAACTTTGATGGCTCATATGATACTTTTTGGTTTCTTATCATCTGAAACGGAGTTGTAATCTAGTGTATGTTCCATCTGATAAATTTGATTGGATTACAAAGCGTAAGATATACTTCGTTACTCCGATCGAATCTACCTTATAAGTTATTGTTACTTTGTTCATTTTAGTCCAGTCCAATGTACCAAACAATAAACATTTGATAAAATATAGGTTAAAATTTTGTTTGGGTGTCGTCGGCTGATTTTTTTTTTTTTTTTTTTTTTTTAAGAAAAGTTTTATTCAGTCCACTAAAAAGGAGATGTGACAAAGATGCCAAATGCTGCCTTTTCTTAGCATTATTATGACGCAACCCCACATATAATTAATTTATATAGCATATATATAGGTCGGCAGCAAAGTCATATTCAGTTTTCCGGGGGTCACTGTTATTTTAGTCATTCATGACATGCATGTCCCAAAATGTGGTCGTATATATGTCTTACCGACCTGTTCTCCCCCACCGGCCTGTGATTTTTTCTTTGGTTCTTTAGGTTAATATAGGGTTTATAATCATTATATATTTACGTATACTACGTAGTTATTAAGTTTTGTAGATCGATTATGTCAACATTGTTAAGAATAATTCAAGTACTTAGATGTTGAGAATTTACTCTTATCATGCATATGTAAGATAATGATGGTTCGTTTGAGAAATTCATTCTTGGAAACCAAATTTCTTGTTTAAGCCTTTTGGCAGTCTTCAAGTTCTATCATAGATAGTCGACTTTGCTAGGAGGGGTGGTACGAGCTTTCATACGTCAATTGTTTCCCGTTTGGTGGTTAAAAATGAATTTTAGAAAATTGGACCAAATGGAATTTAGTGTTACATATTTAAGCAATACAGGATATTAATTCTTAAAGGATGGTAATAATTTCCATGGGAAAAAAAATATCAATCAAACATCTACTAATGTATTTGATTATGCTTAGGTTTGCAAGTATTTAATTTCAAACATATATGCATAAACCTGCATCCTAATTAACTAGAAGTTTCTTGAAGAATCAATTAGTAAAAGGCAAAATTTGTCGGATGGAGACACAACGTAGATATAATATATATGTGATCTCTCTCTAACAGTTTAAATTTCAAAACGAGGTAGTTTAGCAAATTGAATAGTACCAATAGTGTAAAAGAGAAAAAAGTTAAAAATATACACTCTCGAATTTTGTTTATCACCGACCATAAAATCCCACAAGACAAAATGTACTAGCTAGTCATACGAATGTTTTTTAACACATAAATTCCTTTCACTAAATTTTGTGAGGACTGTTCAAAATGGCATTAATAAGTTGATAATGAAGTGCTGAATAGAAGTATTAATTGGATATTGACTACATTGAATAAGTGAAAGCTTCTTCCACTTATTTTCCTCTACAATCAAATCCTACTTTATAAATCAAATCTTTCTTTTGCCAGTGCAGCAAAGGCTGTGCATCATTTTCGAATGCACAATTATTTCATGCCTTCTTACATATTCCATACCATGCATGCATATAGTTTGTAAAAGTCTATTATTTATTTACCATTTTGCTATTTAATTTGGTACTTCTTTTTTTCTTTTTTTTTTATATAGAAAATCGTATAAGAATCCAAATGGACCATTTAGAGGTAAATAAACTAGTAATTAGTAAGCGTATACACCGCTTATCTTCGCTTTTCGTAAATCATTTTATGATATGTTTAGCAATGGCGAAATTAGTATTGCTTATGAAAGGCATATATGATTAAACTTTTGATTGATGAAATTGTGATTAAAAGTTGATAAAAGTGTTGTGGTCCTATTAAAATTGATTTTTAGCCAGTTGAAATCTTGATAAAAGTTTAGAAATTTTTTCAAACAAGCACTAAGATGGACTAGTTTATGAATACACCGAGCATAAGCTTTTGGAGTAGCTGACTTTTTAAAGCCAATTTCATTAAGTTAAAAAAAATTGAAAGGAAAAGAAAATCGAGTCAAGCTTGAGACTGGCTATAGCTAGGGATGGTAATATGACTCGTCGGCTCGAATGACCCGCGGCTCAGTCTGGGAAAAGCCCGAGCCAGACCGGCTCCTATCTCGTTGGGACCGAGCTGAGGCTCGAGTCGAGCCCTATTTTGGGGCGACGGCTCGAGCCCGAGCCAACCCATGATAGTCAACCCAAAAAAAAATTAAAAAAATAATAATTTACAAACTTGAAAAAAAAAATAGAAACATACCTAAAATTTAGCTGTCTGTGTTCAAATTTTATTTTTATTTTACTATTTTTTGTAAAAATTTGGTTGAAACGGATACTTTTTTTTGCTATAAATATGCGATAAAATTTTGAGTTTCATATCAATTTTAAATTTGTCACGAATTTAAAAAAAGAAAAAAAAAAGTCAGCTCGGCTCAGTTAGGCCCGAGTTTCAAGTTTCAGCTTGACTCTTCGACACCCCTAGCTATTGCCCGATTTTCTTATAATATGGACCACTCTTCATGATGATAATAATAATGATAATGATGCCCCCCGGGGCACATTCAAGTTGGCAAAGGAAGGGCATTGCTGTGTTTGCAACTTCAGCGTGGGGAATTCGATTCCTGTCCCATGATAGTCAACCCAAAAAAAATTTAAAAAAATAATAATTTACAAACTTGAAAAAAAAAAATAGAAACATACCTAAAATTTAGCTGTCTGTGTTCAAATTTTATTTTTATTTTACTATTTTTTGTAAAAATTTGGTTGAAACGGATACTTTTTTTTTGCTATAAATATGCGATAAAATTTTGAGTTTCATATCAATTTTAAATTTGTCACGAATTTAAAAAAAGAAAAAAAAAAAAGTCAGCCCGAGTTTCAAGTTTCAGCTTGACTCTTTGACACCCCTAGCTATTGCCCGATTTTCTTATAATATGGACCACTCTTGATGATGATAATAATAATGATAATGATGCCCCCCGGGGCACATCCAAGTTGGCAAAGGAAGGGCATTGCTGTGTTTGCAACTTCAGCGTGGGGAGTTCGATTCCTGGTTGGAGCAGCTGAGTGATGTAATAATCAATATTGGTTGAAGCAGTTTGATGATGTAATAACCATGGAAGAATGCTCCCTTGAAACCAGGAGTATAAGGGGTGTTTGAACCCTGGTCAACGTGGGCATAACCCGCGGTTTACCTCCGCCAGTTACTGAACGGTCGGTGGGTGGTGGTCCAGGAAATTAGTCTGGCCAAGTTGGGATACCTGGGTACCAAAAAAAAAAATGATGATGATGATGATGATAATGATGATTATAACAACGGTCCAATTTTATTGAATGCCAGGTACCAAATTAACACATATTTAGAGTTATTACTTTGATTAGCTGCATGTTCATGTTCTCACCGACACAATAACGTGCTAATACATATGAATTCAATAGATACTTTAAAAAAGTTGTCTATTTCAATAGATTACATTGTACAATTATGTTTATATGCTATTCTCCTATGACTATGACAATAATAATTAAGCCTGGAAAGAGGCCAAAACTTTGCAATTTTTTCTTACTGCGTTTGCCTAAGGATGATGTTGTTATTTGAGTCCCTTCATAACCCAACAAATGGAAGCTAACAAGTTTATACCATTTTTATATCCTTAAAATCATTTTTTTCCACCTCACGAACCGTAAAAGCACGTTTCACACGCTACAATTAAATATAATTAAAGAATACGAGAATATTACAGTATTATTCGCCAAACTATCGTGTTAAAATTATCTAATTATTTAATGTATCAAACATGTTGTAACCTACGTGAACATCGACATCGACATCGACATCGGCATAGTAATGAGTCATATCTGTGCTTTTTGCATAGTTGAGTTGAACCATCTTTCCATGAACCTTTGGGGAACCGCAAATCTTGAAAAAGGAATTAGGGAAATATTTATTATGGAAAAGGATAGCAGGGCAACTGTGGTCATATTTATTATGATGAGTTACGTTTGAGCGATCAACCCTATTTTGATAGTCAATGACGACTTGACTAATGCAAAATTAGGTGTGAAAAAGTGCGATTAAGAAGAGCTTAGGCAACAAAAGGCGCTCACCATTTTATTATTTTTATTTATAAGTTATATAAATTAACTGATACAACAACAACAATAATAACAAGAATAATAATATTTTAAAAGCGGAACCCTTTTAAAAATAGAGGAAATTACTCAAAATGTCCACTTTCACATAGTCATTTGTAAAAATGTTCAAAATGTTAGAAAATTTATTAGTTGCAATACTATAAATTGTAGAAAAACTTATCGACTGATCGAGTCTCGTGACAGCACGATGTCCTAAAGCGAAATTGCCCGTCGATTACTGCTGCGACCTCCGTGGACAATCGCCTCCAGGATACAACGATCAAATAAACCAATTGTGCAGCA
>CAIGRS010036574.1:0-23370 GCA_903798395.1 Fraxinus floribunda | reverse complement strand
TAGAAAAAACAAATTTACGCGTAATTTTATTTTACGAGAACCTTTTTTTCTTATTCTAGAAAAAATAACAGGCATGCTCGGCCAGTCCCCCCTAAATCCTTCTCTGGTTAAATAGTTCGTAAGAACCGTGTCGCAAAAACTGTGATGAAAACCCCTAAACTTGATTGAGTATACTTTATAATTTGATGTAGAATGATTTAGAAAGTATTTAAGCGTTAGTGAAAATCTAAGAAAAATACATTGTTTCAAGTCTTGAGGTCTCTCCAATTAAGCTTTTTTTTCCTCAGCAGATCTTTAATTTCAAATATTTTTGTTTTTATATATTAATAATAATATCACTACTACTATAAAAGAGAGGATGACCAAATTGGTCCGTCACTGTTCATTATGTGATTTTGTTACATCAGCAATTTTTGTTGACTAATTGGTATTGCAATTGAAATTTTTTAAATATCTTATTTCTCCATAAATCTTCCGTATTAGAGAAGCATTGCATTTGATATTTTGTAAAATATCTTTTTTCCCATGTATATCATTTGTATTTTTTTCAGTCACTAATACAAGATAGAAATGATGATTATTGTTACCGCGTAAAAAAAATTGAAGACTCAGCACTATGCGAAGTAACACTCACACTTAAATTGGTTCGTCACTATTCATTATCTGATTTTGCTACATCAGTAATTTTTGTTGATTAATTGGTATTGCAATTGAATTTTTTTAAATATCTTATTTCTTCATAAATCTTTCGTATTAGAGAAGCATTGTAGTTGATATTTTGTAAAATATCTTTTTTTCCATATATATCATCATTTGTATTTTTTTTCAGTCACTAATTCAAGATAGAAATGATTCTGTCGTAGATTATTATTAGCGCGTTAAGAAAATAAAGAGAAAAAAAAATAAAAAAAATTACTCAGCACTATGCGGAGTAACACTCCGCACAGTGCAGAGCAAATGCTTCGCACTCCGCACAGTGGAGCCGTGTCTCCGTGCTGTGCAGAGACACAGACAATCCATGTCTCCGCACCCGTGATGTTTTTTTTATTTCTTATTTTTTTGCGAAAAATTATACTTAATTATATTTTACACAAATTATAATTATAATTTAACTTATTAATAAGTTAATTCAAAAATATTAGAATATATTCAATCCTATACGTACATGAAAATCAAAATTCCCCACGAGGGACGCTGTCCCATCGATTCCCACGACCTAAATGGCCGATCGATCACATTCGGGACGTTGCCCCAAATATTTGATGAGATTTTTCTTCAACATTTGCATGACTTTTCAAACTATATCAGTTCGTAAAGTTAACGTGTTTAATATTATCAAATAATATTTTCGTTTTTTTATTTTTCATTAAACTTTTTTCCTTGTTCAATGTGTACTATAAATATTTTGAAACGCTTAAAAATGATTAATATTCTCCCCATTAATTTCTTCCTTAGAACAAATTTTGCCTACCAAATTTTTTTATTCAAATCTTACTAGAATATTATCATTATTAAATTTTAAATAATTAGATAAAAACTTATTGACGTCTCACAATATCATTAATATTTGATACATTAGCATCACCTTAAAAATACCAAAGACATTGTACGGGCATACAACTAGTTTTTATAAAAGAAGAAAAAAAAAATTAAAACATTAAAATCATTTGCCAAACAGTCCCTTCGAAATGCCAGCTGTCAAGTGGAGCCAGATTAGCATGGACCTGTCGTTAGCGGCAGATCGAAACTTTTCACGTCGGGCTAAAATCTGCTACAGTAAATCTATCTACACTCGATTTGCTAATCTTGTACATTTATTCCAAGAAAGTCCGTTGATCAAACATTGTTATTAAAAGTATAAATGTACAATAAATTGAAGCAGAGGAATTTCGATACAAAGAGATGTACTCTAGCGGAACGAGCCCACTAGTGGATTTCTGAGGCACCCTCCCTCTTCCTTGTTATTGCAATAAACAAATTTGAGGTCCCTTATCTTTAAAAAAAAACCATTTTAGTCAAATATTTTTCTCCCCTTCAAACTCATCATTGGAGTTCAATTTCAATTCAACTTGGTCATCAACAACTTTGTCACAAAAAATAAGGGTACTTTCTTACCTGCACAATATGAAAGCCTATAATATTTTTTAATTATCCTGCTGTAATATTTATACGTGAAACTTGTAAAACATATAGTATTTATTTAACATACAACTACTTTATAGGTCGACAATTAATGACATGAATTTCGTATTAAATTGCAGGTTTAATTCGTTGTCAAGTCAACGTAGCAAATTGAAATTAAGAGAAATCTATACAGATAAAAATTGTCGGTAGAGAGAGGCATTAAATTTTACGCTGAACTTGTCTTTAATGAACAAATCTCGACAAATTTTTAACTTCAATGACTAGATAAAGAAGCAAATTACCATTAAGAGAAATCCACACAGAAATTTGTCGATAGTAGAAATCCACACAGATAAAAATTGTCGGTAGAGAGACATTAAATTTTATGCTGAAGTTGTCTTTAATGAACAAATCTCGACAAATTTTTAACTTCAATGACTAGATAAAGAAGCAAATTACCATTAAGAGAAATCCACACAGAAATTTGTCGATGGTAGAAGACATTAAATTTTACGATAGACTCATCATCAATGATACAGAATTAATAAAGGTTGAGTGACTAAAATGAAATTGTGGTCAAAGTTAGGAGACCTCTAATGTTTTCCACCCTGTGACTTGTATCACTCGCGCACACAGATATAAATAAACACACCCCTACGCATATTCAGTGGAAATCTAGAGCGAGGAAATGGAAGAGGAAGTGATGAATATCGGTGAAGAAGTGACTGGGTCTAGCTTGACAATGGAAAAAGTCGCCGCTGCAAAACAATACATCGAAAATCACTACAAGAATCAGATGAAAAGCATCCAAGAGCGAAAGGAGAGGTATAACTGCAATCATAGAAAATTAGAAACACGCACACACATGTTTATTTATATATAAAATGAGTTACAAATGTAGGGAGGTAGTAGAGCATTACATTAATTATTTCGATTCGTGAATTTGATTTATGGTAGAGAAGATCCAGCACGTGCTTTGATTTTTGGAATTTTTTGTAGAGGTTCTTGAATTTTTTTATTTTCTGAATTCAGTAAATTATAATGAATTAATTTGGGCTGCATGTGATTGAGTTAGTGATGCAAGTGAAAATTTTCTTGAATTTATATAAATAAATTTGGATAAGGATAGAAGAATTTCTTTCTTAATTAGTCTAATTTATGTTACATAAAGTCTAGTAATTAATTAGATTAGTTAGGAACTCGTAAATGACTGAATTCAAGTGGGGTTTTATGATAGAAGAATTCGTTGTAGTAACTTATTTGAACGACGGGAGATGATATTTCCGAGTTGAAGTTATTAGGTTTATAATGTGAAAGGAGTGATAGGATAGATGAATGTGAAGGAGAGTTTTGGGAGATATAATCGAGCAATGGGTTTAAGTTTGATTATGGAGGTCTCGCAAGACAAGATCAGCATGGCCCATAGTAAAATGTATTGCTAATTTCAACAATAGTTGCAATTAGTTCTGCATCATTGAGGAAGAGTAGACTCTGAGCAGAACTTTTATTATTTCTTTGTCTTCCTGCTTTAGTGATGACAATCTTTTCCTTTTCTTTTGGTTTGTAATTCTGAACTTTTTGTTCAATGTATCCAAAGTTAACGCATGGAAAATCTTGATTGGAGTACGTTGATGTTAATTTTTAGCCAGTGATATTATTGTTAGGCATTTAGTGTTGGTTGTTACTTTATCGCGGTGAAAGCTCTAAAGCCAATGGTAATAGTCTGAGTTTGATGGTATTAAAGAACCAATGATGACCATCCGAGTGTTTGATAATAAATGCACTTTTGTCCTTACTCCTGAATCCTGAGGATATTCAAGTCATGCCTGATGACTTTAACAATGAGTATGATATCATTACAAGGAACAAGTGTTCATTCCTTAAATTCAGTAGAAACTATATAAATTTAACCTAAATAAACACGAGTAGAAAAGGTCCTATGAAACTTGTGAAATTCGTGAATATCTGTCATTAAGAACATGTTCGGTTAAGATTAAAAAGTTCGCTTATAAGTGAATAAGTAAATTTTCAAATATTGAAACAAATATTTTAAAAAAATTAGTAAGTTAAATAATTTGACAGGTAGGTAAGGGTTACTTTCAAAATATTTAACTTATATGAGAACAAGTATCCAGAAATATGTAGAAACGTAAAGTCACTTGGAAGTAACTTTTACTTTTCTTTTCAAGCTTACCAAACATGCTCTAAAAGCTCACTGCTCAGATCACTGGTTATTGTGCTTTGACATCCCAAAACCAAATGCATGACTTAACAAACAACAATTAGCCAAGCCTTATTCCCATTAAAATTGTGATCTGCTACACAAATCTTTTTTTGGCCACTCCATACAATCCATCAAAGGCGTTTATGTCACTTGATTTGAGAAATGGTCAATAACATGGAAGGGGAGCTACTTTTATTTCTAGTCTACTGGATTGATGACATATGCTAGTATGCTTTCGGGCATCAATTGAACCAATTATTGATATGTAGTTAGCTCAAACTAAATCAATATGTGAAAGAGAAAACCTGTAAGCCAGTGGCATTTCATTGCTTGGAATAAAACTAGTGGCTCGTAATTATAGTGGGCAAAGATGATGATGTTGGCTACATCAGACATTCATTTATGCAGTTCATTTTAAACTGTGTTCAACACATGGAATGAGAGATGACATTTGCAGGCATTCAGGGATCCAGATCCTAGGTGGATGTTCCCAAGGAAATTTTTTAGTAAATAACCCTCAGTCCTCACATATGATTTTGCATCTGGAAAATATGTTTTGTTTCTTACAAAAATTGTTCAATATTTATGAGATTCACAATGTTATATTTTTATGTCAACTAACTTTGTTTTATGAAACATACAATTGATTTAATAAACCAGGACGCCAGATTGTATGGTTCTTATATTATGCTTTGCTTTTGTCATTTTGAAAGGCGTTAATGTTTTGAGCTAGCTCTCCCTTTTGCATGGTAGCCAAGAGATTTTACCATTCTTACCGTAAAGGGAAGAAAATACAGAGGATTTTCTTGACTTTTTGGCTGAAATATAAAACTTTCTTTTTGCCCACTTTGGTATGACTATCAGTGTCACTGTTTTGTGAGTTAAATCTTGATATTTTTACACCATGCTTTTCACGTCAGGTAATGGATTTTAGAATGAAAATTAGCATCTTCAGATGTGCCCAAAGAAGAACAGATCAATCTAATCAAGGCAATGGAATCTTTGGGCACATATGAATATGTGAATTTTTGTTACAGTTATGTCAGTTAAATCTTGATATTTTACGCTTTTCACTCCAGGCGATGGATTCTAGAACGAAAATTAGCATCTTCGGATGTTCCCAAAGAGGAACAGATCAATCTAATCAAGGATTTGGAGCGAAAGGAGACAGAGTTTATGCGATTAAGGAGGAACAAGATATGTGTAGATGATTTTGAGCTTTTAACCATTATTGGGAGAGGAGCCTTTGGTGAGGTTGGTGATTTGCATCACAACTCTTTTCTTGAATATCTAATCTTTACAAGTCTTGAGATCCTTGAAATTATGCAAATGTTCTTGTTCTTGTAATCTTTGATTTGTGACAATGTGCATGATATAGCTTAGAAAGATAATTTAATCTACCACCCGTGGTATCTTATTACTAAACTTTAGAGCAATCTTTGTTGGGGGGGGGGGGGGGGGGGGGAATGTTGCATCCTCATGATGCCTTGCATTTGCTCCATCCCAAACATGTCCTAATTATAATTTCTATTTTCTATTTTACCGTAACAGAGNGGGGGGGGGGGGGGGGGGGGGGGGGGGGGGGGGGGGGGGGGGGGGGGGGGGGGGGGGGGGGGGGGGGGGGGGGGGGGGGGGGGGGGGGGGGGGGGGAATGTTTCAAGTATGGCCATAAAGTCTTGTCATCAGATGATGATAAGATGCTGATTATTTTATTATCAACATTTCTTGTTCTACCCAACTTTTGTTGTCGATATTTCCATTTTTTCCTTATTTTAATTTTGATTTCCTACACTTGGATTTATTCTTCTCAACCTGACCTTTTACTTTGCCAGGTATTTGATGTTTTGTATGCCTGCTTATTAATTTCAACTTTCCAGGTCCGATTATGTCGAGAGAAAAAAACAGGGAATATCTATGCCATGAAGAAACTGAAAAAATCTGAAATGCTTTCAAGAGGCCAGGTCAGTGACAAATATTACTATATCAATGAAACTCGCAAAGTTTCTTTCAAATTAGCATTCGACCCAATGCTTTCTAGAAGACAGATTTTTTTGTGTGGATGGGTGGGTTACAATTGAGTGATGCCACTTGAGATGAAACGACCATGAGCACTATTTGTTCTTATATTGTGGCGTTGACCTTGAAAGTAAACAGTGGATGTGCTTCCAATTGTAGATATGATGAAAGGATTCCTTTTGAAAGCGAAAGATTAGAGGACTAACCTTTCCATCAGTTTGTGATACTAAACAGCAATAGACTGAAGCCATAATTTTGACAGAGTATACAGAATGGAGAGACTGTATAACTGCAAAAACTTCTAGTATTGAAGATAAGGTGAAGCTAAAAACTTAATCATGAAAGGCGCAAGGCTATTTGCTGAAGCTTCTTATATCATCAATAAAGCTAATTTAAGGGGATAAGTATTGCTTTTATAGAAAATCAAATGGCATGAGTCCTATTATCTCTCGTCAACTCTGTAGCTTACTCTTCCTGTCTTCTAAGTACTCTTTCCTATTTCCTACGAAGTGTTCCTAAAGAAAGAGAGAACTTGAAAATTTGAGTTGGAATTTTTCAACATGACTGAATATCATAATTAAAGTATGAATTGTTCAGTGATACTAGTTCTATTTGCGTGCAAAAATCCCTAAGAAGGATGAAAACTTACCAGAATGACATGGGAAGGAGTGGGTTCCTAACTCAAAGACTAATAATTTTTTTACAACAATAGATTATACCTACTTTCTAACTTTATGCCAACAATAAGTGGGTATATTTGAAATTCAACCTCCATTAATACCTCAGAAGAAAGACAAAACCCCAGGCTTCCCTTTCTTGTCCAATCATTGATGATGAGTGGCAGAGGATTGATCTGGTTCCTTTAAAATTATTGACAATTATTTTATTTCTCTCTATGTTTTAATCTTTGGAATGCAATCTAAAAAGTTTTAACCTGTAACAAGTCACAGGTATCCATTCATTGCATGGAATCTTGTGAGGACACGAGTGCGCTTGCGTGATTTCCTTTTGTCTCAAAAAAGTGGTTCTTTTCTCCGCAGGTGGAACATGTTAGAGCAGAGAGGAACTTACTTGCAGAAGTGGCTAGCCACTGCATTGTAAAACTGTACTACTCTTTTCAAGATACTGAGTATTTGTATCTTATTATGGAATATCTCCCTGGTGGTGACGTGATGACCCTGCTGATGAGAGAAGACACGCTGTCTGAAAGTGTTGCTAAATTTTACATTGCTCAAAGTATCCTGGCCATTGAGTCCATTCATAAACATAATTATATTCACAGGTGGGTGTGTTTTCTGGCATTTCAAGAAATTAGTGTATGTAATACCAAATTCACTTGTGAATCAGGTATCGTTCAATGTTGCAAACATTAATATTTTCTTTTAAATATCTATATTTCTTTTCTTTTTCTTGTTTATTCTCAGGGATATCAAACCAGACAACCTTCTTCTCGACATAAATGGTCACATGAAGCTTTCAGATTTCGGTCTTTGCAAGCCTCTTGATTGTAGAACTTTATCTACTGTAAATGAAAACGAGGCCTTGAGTGATGAGAATACAAGGGAACCGATGGACATTGATGGCCGCTTTCCAGATGCTGCCAATAGTAGTCACTGGAGAAGCCCTCAAGAACAGCTTCAGCATTGGCAGATGAATAGGAGGAAATTGGTGAGAAATCAAAAAACATGCTTGAAATATTTTTTTGTACATATCCTGCAGGACTGAGTATTATGCCTATTCTTATGTGTGATTAATGCCCAAAAGATAAGGGAAAATAACTATAAGAAAATTGGAATCTTATTGCTTAACAGGATGGATGTTTATACATTTACATAAAATTTGAGGCTTTTTTGTGTTAATGTTCTTGACATTTAGCACCATTTTGAAATTATGAAGGCTTATAATACTCTGTTAAATCGTTTCCAAAATTATGTTAGTTCGACCGAATTCTTCCTCTTAACCTGAAGTTAATGTCTTTTAAATTTAAATTCTCACCCAAATCATGTGTATAATATAATCCCACGTTACAATTAAATAGTTTTTCACTAATTTGAGATGGTTGAATGATTATGTGGTTATGGGAAGAGAAAACTACTCTTGATTTCTGGAGATCATATCTTCGTGTGGATTATTATGATTGCCAAGAAAATTTCTTTTATTCCAACGGAACTACTGAATAATAGGGGCATCCCCATGTTATATATTGATCAAAAGTCAAATAAATGACATCTGTGCAAAGAAAAGCTTGACAATGCTCAAATAGACTTGGAGACTTTAAAGTGAACCTTTGACCGCTGCACTGTGTTTGTTAATGGCATAAACTGAAAACATTTTAAGTCGTAACTCTGAGACTTTCAATTTGTTTCTATAAATTTCAAGTGCTACTTTTCCATCTCCACATTCTTTTAGTTTAGACCAGAGGCGTTCATCTGCCATTGATAAGTTTGAGGGATGGTACTATCTGATATACCGTACTTTTTGATTGCTTTGAGTAATTATCTTCTTCTTTTCTTGTTATCTTTCAAAAGGCATTTTCAACTGTTGGTACGCCAGACTATATTGCACCTGAAGTGCTATTGAAGAAAGGATATGGCATGGAGTGTGACTGGTGAGTCTGTCCTTGTGTCTTTAGTTCAATTTCTATCATTCTCGTGATAGATCAGATAACTAATATCGACATGCATGTTGAAGTACAGTTATGCCTGTACCTTTTGAATATAGGCAGCTTACCAACCTGGCCTTTAACTGGGGAGCTGAACTAATAGAAAACCTGGTTATCGCTGATGTATACTGTAAAATATTTCCCTTTTCCCACAGATTGCACCTATTGGATTCCAAACTTGTGTAACTGCTGTTTGTCCATGTCATATCATAATTTTCAGTACTTGCACTTCATTAACTTATTGAAAGTAATTTTCTGATATAAATGTGGTTTTGGAGTCTTGACGGAACTCAAAATTCTGTGTGGAGAAATTTGAGCATTTGAAGAACTGCCATTTCTTTGGATTTGATATTGATTAGTTCTATATAGAAGCTGAGCTGCTTGGTAATATTTTGGCTGCTTGTGTTGTACTAAGGAGAGAGAACTATAATGTAACTTATTTATTGCTTACCTTGTTATATCCTCTAAATATGCTGCAGGTGGTCGCTGGGTGCAATTATGTATGAAATGCTTATTGGCTACCCCCCATTCTATTCCGATGATCCAATGACCACTTGCAGGAAGGTAATATAAGTTGGCATGTGATATGCTATGAGTTTGTTTCCCCATAATGTCTACTCCTATATTGTGTTCTTTTCAGTTAGCTTTGTTTGTGGGTGTGTTCAGATTCTACTCATGTTACCGCAATTTAAGAGTGCCAAAAACTATCGAACTACCACCAGTTTGGTTTTAAGTTAACAGAGATAAACCCGAAGCTTCTTTCATGGACACAATTATATTACCTTCTGAAAAGTGCCCACGCAACTAGGAACCCTAGTTTAGAATTTGTTAGGCATAACTTGCACCTCCAAGTAAAAACTCTTTAGGTTCTTAGCCAGAAATTTGAACCAAAAAGAAAATAAATAAATAAATTATCCACTCCCCCCTTTATGTCTGGTGGAAGAAGTTGCACTCATCTCTTATATTATGCGGTGGATTGCCTTGCTAAATGAACTCAAGAGCAGATTCTTCGGCCCTACTTTCTCCCTGTTTACATGTCCAGCCCTACTTTGCTGTACATGTCACTATGATTTTTAGTAAGACCAAGTAAACCTAACATCAATAATTCCTATGTCAAGCCTGCTATTACCACTTGCCTGTTGTTGGCCGAAGGGATGCAGATTAGTGATATGACAGTGTATTCCCACAATACAGTCAAATCCATACTTGAGTTATGGCAAGTGCATAACAATTATGATTTCAGGCATTTGACTGCTGTTATCTTGGAAACCGTTGCCCTTTAATTGGCTTATTATCCATACGCTGCCAGTACGCATTTGGGAATAACTAAAATAAAAATAAGGCTGGGAATAACTTGTACCGATGACTTGTTACTGTTGAAATAATTGCATTCTGATCCAAGGTTTATACTGCTGCCAGATTGTTCATTGGAGAAATCACTTGAAGTTTCCTGAAGATGCTAATTTGAGCCCTCAAGCGAAAGATCTCATCTGTAGGCTATTATGTGATGTTGAACATAGGCTTGGTACTGGAGGAGCAGGACAAATCAAGGTAATTTTTTTGTGAATTAGTATCTCTCTCTCTCACACACACACACATGAATTCAAACCCATTTTCATACTAGTGATTGTGTATCAGGCTCATCCTTGGTTCAAGGATGTAGTATGGGAAAAGCTATATGAAATGGAAGCAGCATTTAAACCAGAGGTTAATGGGGAGCTGGATACCCAGAATTTTATGAAGTTTGATGAAGTATGCTCTGATCACTTCTTTATTATTTCAAGCTGTGTTCTCTTCTTTTGCTTCAAGTACAGAAATTCAACATTCTAGAAATATTGGCCCTTCGATTGAGGTTTCGAAATCATGTTATTCTAATGAATTTTACATGCTTGTTTTAGCAGTGTGGGTCTTCTTTTGGCCTCTTGTCAAGATGTTATCTAACAGAAGGCCTAGACTTCTCAAGAGACAGCTTTAAATCGCAAGCTAATCTTTGAATCTGCAATATAATAGTGAATTTGAATCTCTCATACTATAGTGCTTGCAGTTTAGTTATCTGAAAGCTCTTGAATATCTTTATCTTCTTAGAATTATCACCTTTTTACTTCATATATTCAATTTTATTCACGAATGCCAATTTGTTTTGTTGCTTTTTTCGATACCCTCATTCATGCAAATATTTTCTTGATTTGTCAATAGATGAATCCTCCTACTGCAGCAAGATCTGGCTCAGGTCCCTCACGAAAGGTTTGTCACTGAATATCTATTTACTTGTTAGTCTATCATACCTTTGGTATTCTGTATAGATAATTGATATCGTTATGCTTATTTTCCTATACAACGTACTTGAATGATATAAGCAGAAAGTTCACCTTTTGAGCATTAGACGAGCACATTTACTTATTGGAAGCTAAACATATACACTTGCTAGATTCGATAGTTTAAATAATTTGGGGTTTCAGGATATTCTCAGACTCAATACTTCACCAGCTGCTTCTCTTGAACATCCTTCTTTCTCAACAATTAAGCCTTGTATGCATATATTTGGGATGGGCTATATGAATCGTTGTTGTTAATTCTCTTCAGTTCATTGCTACATCCACTAGAAGATCACTTGCAATTAGATCCTTCTTTACCACAGCAGTCCAATAATTTTGGTCTCTCTCTCTCTCCCCTAATGTGTTCAAATGAGATTGAAATATCCTTGGTTTTCTACATAATACCAAAACTTCTGTGGATTAAAATATCGTGATTAAGAAAATATGTTGTTGAAATAGCAAAAACATGGTTTCAAAAAATCTTTCAACTTTCTTAAATACAAAATGCTCGTCTAAGTTTACTTTTGTGGTATCAATCTATTGATTGTCAATGTTATGTGTCCACTTCAATTACTTAAGTGGTTTAGTGTCCAGTTGATGGTTATTAAGGCATCTAACATTGACCTTAATGGTACCCTACATAGATACACCTAAATCCCAAGGATTTAAGTTTTGTGGGCTATACATACAAGAACTTTGATGCTGTCAAGGCACTGCTTAACTCATCGGGTGAGGATTATTTGTTCTCTCAATTATCCACTAGTTTACCTACTGTAGCTCTCTCCTCTATATAAACATGCACACTCGCATGATTTTATGTGCATTTTTTGTAACATTTGTCGACTTTGTCTTGCAATGGAGACATGATAGTTTATGGCAGACCTAGGGCCTATTTCAAATAAAATAAAATGATGTTCTTCTGCCAGGACATCATTTGTTTCTCTTTTGGTAGGATGGTCAAAGATACTTCAATGGTCATGTGTTTCAATTTTTTTTAGCTTCATCAATGTAAACAATGTTTGGCTCATTGCACTCTCTAATCCATGGAGGCCTAAATTGCACAGTGAACCTGTAATCTTCAGTACAGTGCAACTTCTCTAAACCTTTGATCCAAGGGTGATTTGAATATCATCCACGAACCTTTGCAAACAAGTTGATTCATCCCTGTGGGGGACACTGCTCTGCAATTGTTTCCTGACTTTACTGAAAAGCTATGCAGAACCATGCTCTGGCTGAAACTGTATGATTCGATATTTTTATAGCACAACCAACCTTTTTGGCATTCTAATATGATGAATACGAGGAAGAAAATTAAAACCTGCATCACAATACAAAATCATTGAAATATCATAATCTGAGTAGTGAGAAGGATTTTTATGAAGTTTTTGTATCTGCATTAACCTAAAATGGTATGCATTCTACACTTAATTCTTAAGGTTTTTCCACATTACTCTAATAATTCTGGAGTGCTTCAATCATTGCAGATAGTAGAAGTGCATCACCAAGTCGGCCATCAATTGATTCCATATTTGGTAAGACACATGATTCTGGAACGTTTGTTTTGGTAAATGCCTTGGTGTTTTATGATCTAACATAATGCATTGTTTAGGCGATTCCAAGGGGAGCCAAACGAGGAAAGGAACGGCAGAGGAAACAGATCTACAGATGATTGCAGCAACAGAGGATGCAATGGTGCCATAATAATATAGGAATATCAATGCATTAGTAAACGGGAAACCTTGTTGTGGGACGTGGCATATGCCTGTATATTTGTGTAGGTTGCTCGCCCCTATTCGGTGTTTCCTCTAGATGGCTACCTCATATAATGCAAAACCTTCATTCTAAGTGTATAGTAGTGCTTGAGGAACATTGGAAGGTTCCAAAGTGGGTTAAATTTGTAGGGTGGACTCAAGGTTATAATAGTAGTAAAGTGTGTAATAGAAATCTAGAATAGGTCGTGTGTTACTTCATGTAGTTGCTGCCCAGGTCGTTTCTCTCGTGGCAGTTTCTGGTGAAACATTTGACGGACGGGTGATTATCATTTTGCTATAAGCTGGGATTGAACTTTTTTTAAGTTATATGCAAATTGAAACTTGCTTTAGATCAATCTTTCTCGACTTTTGTTCACCAAGTCAAGGTTTATTTGTTATTTTGTGGAATGGAGTGACACACAATCAATATATACCTGGGTAATATACACTGTAGACCAAAATTTACAATACAATAGACCAGTATAGGAAACATCATATAATGTTTCTTACTCCGCAAACTTACGACCATATCACTTGAAACCAAACCAACTCGAGACATTGTATTCTCGTATTCATAATATATGATCAATTATCATGACCATGACCACGTCATTCACCTGAATGAATCCATTCTGTCAATTCTCGAAAACTCAGACAAGAACACTGAACTCATTACTTCTTTTCTCCCAATCTTTCCTGTTGCTCGTTTTCGTCCTATATCCCCTCTGAGGATGCAAGTGCTCTTTGACAGTTTGACGTCTGATTTCTCTGTCTTGATCTTTGCTTTCAATTCTCAATTTCTCAAGAAGGTTAGCACTTAGCAGCAGCGGTGGCTTCATCACTATCTCCAGAGTTTTGTCAGAAATGTAGCGTTTTCTTCAATCTTTTCTTTGAAGGTTTGAATAATGCTATTTATACAATGTTTTTGTACAACATTGTTGACAATGTTGATTGTGACAAATAAAAAATATTGGTTGAAATGCTATCCCTCGCTCATGAGCCACTCAACATTCCCAATCTTTTAAAGTATAAACTCCGTAAAGATATTGAAATGCTAATGGTTTAGACATAGGAATACACTACAAAATTAAAAGCAAATACACCACGTAAAAGTTGTCAGTAGAGTAATCTTTAGGAACAATAAATAGAAAGTAGATAGTCTGAGACTGATGTCGATAAACTCTTATTCTTTTTGTTGATCATTCATAATGTGTTTGTTCTCGAAGAAAAACAGGACAGTTTCAGTAATGGTCATACAATTCGTACACCTCAGTGCTATCAACCACAACAAAAGTTTTGATTGTTTTAGCCAACACGGTCACCTCATCCATCTGAAATCAAAAACTAAACAGTGTTTTAATCCAATTACGGATAAACCCTCCACCCCAAAACATAATAAAACCAATCAAATTCCCGATAAATAATTCAATACATAAGTTAAATTTGATTTTGTTTTTGTTTTCTGTATGAGCAATGTCAAAATAATTAAATATGTAAGTTAGAAAAAAGTTATACAGTGAAAATATTTGGTTAAGTAATCAAGTTTGAAGAAATGCAAAAGTTATTTGCAAGTAAATTTTTTATCTTTCTAAACACGTTTTGATTGATTTTTCTTTATCATACAAAAAACCTTTTAATAAAATGTTTTTGGCGATATCTCCATATATTTCATATTACATATCTTTTTTTCAAATATCCCCTTTTTTTAATTAAGAATTATGTATTTTGGAACTACCATATAAATAAAAAATTCGGGATTACTAATGGTATCGGATATTGCTTTTAAGTTTTTTGACGTACATGTGACCACAAAATCTCTATGCTGACGTTATATCAGATAATCATTTGTGAGGTCGACCCTCAAATTTCGAGTAAGACAATAAAGTTAAATATCTTTTCTATTCCAATTGGCTCGGTCAATTTTGTCTCTCCCTAAACAAGCAACCAACTGAATTCAATGACAAATTCGAAATAAAATAAAATTCAAGAAATGAAGCGGATGTAAATTGAGTGACTAACAAGGTTTCAACCTTTCAATGGCTAAACGGAAAGGGAAAGGCGCATATAAAAAACTGGTGGAGATGCTTTAATATGCTCTTCAAGATTTGACACCTGTCCATTTCGTCCCTCCCTTTCTGCATTTAATGACTACAATTAATGAATTAAAAATCTAGTATTTTCTATTTTATGTCCGTAGCTCTTACCAGATTCAGCCAAAAGTTAAAATTATTATGAGAGACCCCATTTTATTGTTTTCTTGATTCTTTAATGATTTTTCCCCTGTTTTTAGCTCATTTCAAAGAAGTTGAAACCGTGGAAGGTGGGTTTGTTCTAAGCTTTCTCATATATAAATGGAAAAAATACTAGTTATAACTTATAATTAGTTTTTCCACTTATTTTCTTGGTTGTATATTGAAGCAAGTTAAGAAGTGATTATTGGTTGAAAGAGAGAGTTATCATAGACTAAAAAAGGAAGATGTCAGGAAGGGGTTGACTTGGGGTTACTTCAGCTCCATGGTTTTATGTGAAAAAAGTGCTTATCTTTTCAGATTTTTCTTGTGATTCTTGAAACTTTGCCCTTCCTTTGCTTTCCTACGTTTCTTTCACATGAACCCTTTTTTTTCTCTCTCTTTTCTTGTGTTCGTTGTCAAGGATAAAGGGTTGAGCTTAATTTCATTGTTTTGCCTATATATACTTGAGTAATTCGGTTGAATTTGTGGGATTTTTATTATTTTTGTTCATGTTCCCTGTATTTGATGGTGGAATTTGTTACAAATGGTAGTTATTATATTTTTAGTCATCAGATCTAACTACCCATTTCACTTTTAAAGTTCTTCAGGTTGTATTGAATGCCTAATCAACTGTGAATTGAAGACCACTTGATCTAGCTCTAGCTCTAGATATCCTCCGAGGAATGGAAAACGGTTTGTTTTTTATTTTGAGATTTTCATCGATATCGGAGAAAGGCGAAGAATTAATATAACATGACAATGACAATGAGTGTAAGGTTAAAGGGGCAGGAGGGTGACTATTACTACTGTTTTGAAAGTGACTTAGATGAAGGATATGTATCTGGCGGTTTCGGTGCCATTTAAATTAGGCAATTTGATTTGTTATAATCCGAGTGGAGGCTGACAAGACTAATCTCGTTTTGGATTCCCCGACATAAAACTCCATGTCCAAATCTATCGACGGTGATAGCGAGGATTACAGTTCAGGTGATTTGGAAAGTGAAGTTCAGGCTACAGTGTTGTTGGGGCCTGAAGAGAGTCATAGTGTGAAGGATGCTGCACTCACTGTGGATATTGTAGTCCAGGAAAGTGAAGAGGATGGCTTATCGTTGGACGGGGATCCAGTTCTTGATAGCTCATGTTCTCTGTCTGTGGTGAGTGATACTAGTAGTATATGTGGCGATGATTTTTTAGGTTTTGAGGCAATTTCTGAGATAGGAATGACAAATTTTGTCGAAGTTGAGAAGCCTACGAGTGATTATGAAATCATAGCAAAGGCAAGAGATCTGTGTGTAGGAGAGCCAACTATTGGTGAGATCATTGTTAATTCTTTATCTGTGGCAGAAGGAGCTAGGGGAGAGGTTCCAGATGGGTCGGGTTCTAAATCAACAGTTGTTATTCAGTTGGACGGAAACTCGTGTGAAAGAGTCAGGCGAAGTGTTTTTCAGGTGGATTATGTTCCGCTTTGGGGATTCACATCTGTGTGTGGGAGGAGACCAGAAATGGAAGATGCAGTTGCAACTGTGCCTAGGTTTCTCAAAATTCCTCTGCAGATGCTAATTGATGCTCGCGTGCTTGATGGAGAGACACAACCCTTGAGTCATTTGACAACCCATTTCTTTGGAGTCTATGATGGCCATGGAGGCTCTCAGGTCTCTCTCTCTCTCTCTCTCGCACACATTTTTGGTGTCAAATAGACTCTCTCTCTCTCTCGTACACATATTTGGTGTCAAACTACGGATTAAATCTTAAACCCTTACTTCAATTGCGAAGATCAATGCAAAAGAAAATAGAAAAACTACAAAAACACACAAATTTATAGAGTTCATCCCTCATGTAAGAGTTATGTCCATTCGCTGTTGAAATTTTTTCACTAAAATCAAGAAGTTTTACAATAGGAGATTTGACAGCTCCGTGTCATTGTTGCATGCATTGAAAAATGGCCCTCCTCAGATTCCTTTTATACAACATAGGATTTAGGGTGACCTAAAAACAAAAGTATGAACGCCGAACAATGGACACCCTTTGTTTGAAAACTATCAACTGTTGTGCTTGAGGTATGGTATTGGCATCTTATTTTCAGGTTGCAAATTACTGTCGAGAGCGAATGCATATGGCTTTGGCCGAGGAATTGGAAACAATTATGGCCGATCCGATTGATGAAAGTAGTAAAGGTAACTGCCAAGAGCAGTGGAGAAGAGCATTCATCAAGTGCTTTCTCAAAGTTGATGACGAAATTGGAGGGAAAGCAAGTATTGAACCAGTCGCTCCGGAAACTGTTGGCTCGACTGCTGTTGTTGCGATAGTTTGTTCATCACACATTATAGTAGCTAATTGTGGCGATTCAAGGGCAGTCTTGTGCCGTGGGAAAGAGCCCATGGCATTGTCTGTGGATCATAAAGTAAGCATGCAAAGACCATATTTGGCTGTTTAAGTTACTTATTTTGTCAAACATGATTTTCGTAGTTACTTCTTTACAAACAAACATACTATTCTAGAAAGTAAGTCAGAAGTAACATTTAAGCACAGCCAAACATGCTATAAATCTATATTATTCTGTAATCATGATGAGCTTATGTCCTTTTGTTTCCTCTGTTAGCCTAACAGGGAAGATGAATATGCAAGAATTGAGGCGGCCGGAGGAAAAGTGATTCAGTGGAATGGGCATCGTGTTTTTGGTGTCCTTGCAATGTCTAGATCTATCGGTACAAATTTCACTATCTTTATCTTTTCCGTCATTCCCATTCTGTCAGTTTCAAATTAGTGTGCATCGAAACTCACCTGCTCCCGTAGAGTACCTGATATCTTTTAAGGATATTTCTCTGTTTCTCGTAGTTATATAATCCATTATGAAGTAAATAACTGTGCATCGATATCTTTTTAATTCGAAATATTTCATGGTATTAAAATCTACCATAGCCTACACACTACACGGTAGCACAATTATTCATGAAATAGGTGCCCTGTAATGAGACGTCAATTTTTGTTGCTTTTTTCAAAATGTAAACTGAAGGTTTGTTCAAGCGAAGTGGATGTGTATTCTGGAAGTCCTAGAGATGTTCTGCAATGCAGATATAGGTAGGTCATTCCTAGGTTTTCTTGCTGATGTTGAATGAAAAACCTTATTTGGATTGATCATCTATTTGAATGCAAATACTCGTGGAGTTGGAGACTATTTTGGTTTCCTGTTTTCTCTCTACCTTTATTTCCTGGTGGGAATGGGTTGGGTGGGATGGGGAAGTTTGACATGCCAGGAGACATGGCAAATCATACAAGGCTTGTTTGGGTAGGTGGATTGTACGGTACTGCCTAATGAGAAGAAAATGAAAGAAGATAGTTCATTATTTAAATGGGAATGTCAGTAACATTTTCTTCTGATTATCCGACCAGTGAGATGGAGCCAAAGTTTATCGGGCTGCCACACATTTAGAAGTCTAAAGACACGAGACAATTACGAACCTGTCTTTCTAACACGTCGGCCAGTGTAGGACGATATATATAGTGTACATGCAAGTAGAGTGAGTCAATGGTGCAATTGCAACTGAAATTATAGTTAAAACATTACAATCTTGTTAATGGAAAACTAGCATTTTAGTATGTTCCAACTTTTCTTGGATGTTGCAGGGGACAGATACTTGAAACCCTGGATTATTCCAGATCCCGAAGTGGTTTTTATTCCCCGGACTAGGGAAGACGAATGCCTCATTCTGGCTAGCGATGGTTTATGGGATGTCATGACCAACGAGGAGGTTTGTGATATGGCTCGTAAAAGGATACTCGTCTGGCATAAAAATAACAGCATCACTCTTCCTGTAGAAAGGGGTGAAGGAATTGATCCAGCAGCTCAAGCAGCAGCCGAGTATCTATCAAACCGTGCTCTTCAGAAGGGCAGCAAAGACAACATTTCCGTAATTGTCGTGGACTTGAAATCCCAAAGAAAGATCAAGAGCAGAAGCTAACACGACTTTATTTTATTTTATTCGTTTGACCGTTTCATTTATGTCTTTAGAATGTAATTTTAATCTGTTAAACATGGTTTGGCCCTATAGTTTTCAACTAACGTCCTTTAGTATCTGTACCGTTTGGGTCAAGACACGCCATATTCTACTAATGTATATCCTAGCTATTTTGAAGTAGGATAGGAGCCCCTGGGAAGCCCTATGCTCTACTAGGCCATTATAATTAATTGAATTGGTCATTATGCCTCCGAGTTAAAGGCTCTGTGAGGTGTATCGCTCTTGGAACAATTTGGTGCTGTATAAACAGGGCAAATCTTTGAGGTTAAATTCTCTTTGATTGTCTAGTCCAGTGTGTTTCAGTCTGTTCGGTATCATATATCAAAGATGCACATATTGTGCCCTCCGTTTGATGAATCATCAGAATGTGCAATCATACCATTTAATGTAGATTTTTTGAGTTAAAAATAAGATTTTGAAGCATGTATGGTTAAAAAGTAGAGGTCACGTGCAAAATTATTTTATTGAAAGAATACGTAATTAAAAATGAGTTTAAAGAAATTATTTTTATAGAATTTGTACCAAACATGGGCTACACAATGTTAAGAGCCTATTTGGTAACAATTAAAATCCAATTAAAATTGAAATATGATCGTTATTGGTCCCATCCGTCTAATTAAAGTCAACAATAACGGCTACTTTTTCAATTTTAATTCGATTTTAATATCTATCAAACAGTCTCTAAGTTTAGCATCATGGCAAGAAAATTTTAACATTTATACAAGATATGGAGTAATAATCCTCCCCTGAATCAGATCAGTAAAGCAAGAATTTGGATCGTAATGTATAGCATACGAAGTTCACAATTAATTAAATTCGACGATGCATACATAATTAAGAACTTAAGGTGATGTCATATTTAGTAATTCGGCAAGTCATTGAATACCTCCAAATGGTAGAAATTTTGAAACTGTATGTTCACCATATGGATTTGCAGTTTGAGAATTTACTACTAGTCATTTCTTCCGAAAGAGGAAATGCGAAACCATCCATTCTTCTCCATCGTTGTACCCGAATAGTTCAGCAACTGCAATGAAAAATGTTCTCCAATAGACTGTCCACTTAACAGCTGAATCCTTGCCATAAGTTGACTCCATTATTGGCTTCACAGAATTCAAGTTCTTATCCATTCTTTTGAGCCATTCTTCACTGCAAGCACAAGTGTTAGCTCAGCATTTTCATAGGATTCATGTAACATTCCAATATCAAACTCAAAACTTTTCTCATAGTCATATTTCGAGAAGTGTTATTAATAACTTTGCAAAATCGATCCCTACCTTGTCTGTGCGTAATGCTTTCCGTTAATAAGCCAGTGATCAGCTATGGACACATCATCCTGCATATTAAACAAGAACCAGAGGTAGCTGGTCATACTTGGCCTCAGAGTTCCAATCGTAAAACTATCATCAATGAAATTAGAGCCCCATTGCTAACAAAAATCCCAGAAAAGCTCGTTTCTCATTTTCTTTTAAGCAAATACTTTGTGTTAATTTTTGTGTTTTACTGGGATATGTTCTTTAGTCTCTCCAGGGAAATAGAGGATGGTGGAAATTTTCCTTGAGGCGTTGACATTAACAGTTTCTTTATTCTCTCTTTTTCTTTTCTAATTGAAACAGACGTCATTTTACTTGGCTACATCTTTAAGGTGTAGCAAAAGCTCGTTTTCAAGGAAACTGCAGGGAGAAATCAGAAAAGCATTTATATGTCATCCTCAAGAACAGGTTTGTGGTAAGCTCACCTGAAAATAAAGGAGCAAGTTTGCTGATGGCATCGTGCCTCCATCGAAGAAGTACCGAGTGATCCAATCGTCTTCATTGACATCCTGCAAAAGAATTGTTGATATGGTTATTTAATCTTTCTTTGTTTAATTGATGAGAACAATTCAGCAGCAAATGTTTGCAGGAATCAACAATATCTAATGTCCTTCGACCTTGGGTTCCAACGACAGAAATGAAAAACAATCACGCAAGATTACCTCAAAGTGGTAAGCAAATGTTTTATGGCAGAAATAATGGACAAAAAGAAGACCATCTGGTTTCATCCACCTGGATATCTTCTTAAGAAGGTCCCGATAGTTTTTCATGTGCTGTTTTTCAAAGAAAAAAACAAGTTTATCATCCTCCCCAAACCTCATGGCCTAGTTTAGAAATTGACAAGGATTAAGTACCTCAAACATTTCAATAGAAAATATCCTGTCATAGGAAGCTTCCATATCAAATGTGCTAATATCTGCAACTACGACATCAACATTCTGCACTTGAAGATCCCTGTGAGGCAGAATAATTAAGGTCAGAAGGAATGTCTCACCACAGGTTTCGTTTTGGGAAAAATATAGGAAAAAAGAAGGAAATCAATATAGGCCTTAAATGTATGTAAAAATACATAAATAGATGGATCTTGCTCCAGTTTCCTTTAAGAGCTGAGAGTGGTATACAAGAGGTTTTTAAAAGATTATCATGCAAATGAAATAGGTGTTAAGGAAATCTTAATGGATTACCTTCAGAATATAAACCAAGTTTTGATCATAATAAATCATTAAGCTACTAATAAGTTAGTAAAGACTGAGCATTTAAGACTTGGAATGATTCCAGAAAGATATACCACATTTCAAACATCGATGTCAACTTCACATGTCAAAGTTTTGCTGAGATTCAACGTTGAAGTGTCGAAAGGACTTCATGTTGGAAAATGGCTGGGTTTTGGCATAATTTGAGTGGGACCCACTTCTAGTTCTTGTGAGATTAAAGTAGATTTGATTCTCCTCCACAAGAACAACAAAATCATATATCCACTTGCCCAAAATTGTGCTCGTTCGAATGAAAAATTGAAGCTCAAAGTAGAGTTGGAATACGTTTGACTGAAAAGCAAAGATAGTGTAATGGCCTGAACCTCTGTGCCCAAATCGTTATATTATACATAATGTATGCTTTGGCATATCATCTGCCCTATTACCTCTCATGACTTTCTGTCGAGTCCCGCATGATTCGAACTCAAGACCTTTGTCTATGAGAGATTTAAATTCAATCCTAATACTGACTAAAGCAAGGGAGAGGGGTGCAGAAGAATCCTCTTCTAAAGACAAGAAACCTGGCAGCAACTTTTCGAAAAGTTGATAATAAACACAAAAAGAGGAAGAAAGCTGACCAAACAGAATTTGAAAAGAGTCCTCCTTTCTACAATTTTTTCCCCGTTAATAATTCCTTCTCTGTTAGTTTATTTGTTTTTAAATACATTTTATATTATTATTTTGTCGAACACTTCACAGGTCCAAGGTTATGCGGCGTACATCCAAAGCTGGAAGTAAAGCAAAGCATTGTTGAGGAACAAGGATTTAAGACATCCCCCCAAATCAACCATACATTCGAAGCTGGAGATAACCAAGAACTTAAATCTGGTGAAATGATTTTCAGATGGACAAATTGGATTAATAAGTAATAAGTCAAGCCAAGCTTGAAGAATCAATATATAGATAGACTATAGACGTATTCAAGGCTTTTACATGGAGATTGAGGAGGATTCAGATGGAGCAAAACTAAAGGACATAATTGTAGGTAAAATCTGCTATCGAAGTTAAGGAATCAAAATATTCTAAAAGATTTTTGTCCACTTCCCACACTTCCATGTAAAATAAGAGTGCATAGTTATGTTTTGGACGTAGTCCTTGTATCTAGTTGAAATAATGCCAAACAAGGGAACTAATGCTAAACTTAAATTATCTAGGGAATCTTTTTTTTTTTTTTTAACAAAACAAGGAAACTGTCTACAGGCACAATAAATTATGTGGTATACGAAGGTCAATCAGCAAGAATTTTATGCCTAAATGGCATATTTTAGGGTAAAACCATTTGTACAGGGGACTTTGCCAGGGTTTGGTGCCAGGGAGCCAGGTGTAAAAACTGTATTGGGTGTTGGGGAAAAACAGACCAAGGAAATGGTGACACATGGCAATCTCGCAAAAAATATTTACAGACCCCTGTACATGAAGCAAGACTCCATATTTTATATGAGATAAATTATCAAGGAAAAATACC
>CAIGRS010036523.1:0-11834 GCA_903798395.1 Fraxinus floribunda | reverse complement strand
TACCATTGGATCTAGAATGTGTTCCAATTGCCAAAATTTTTATCAAATACCATTCGTTTGACTTTGTTTTACATGAAAATTATTTTAGTGAAAATTGATTTTCCACAAAACCAAGGAAAGTGTGAGTGTGTGAGCCAAACCAATAAAATGAATTTCATGAAGAAAAAAGTGTATCAAACAAAGCAAAAGTGGAAGTTGGAATTTGTTTTTCATTTTCCATGGAAAATTTTACACAATCAAATAGGACCTTAGTTCTGTTTAAGAAATTGTACCCAAAACATTGGAAAAAAGAAATAGAAGGCTTTATTGTGGTGGTAGTGGTTGTGTAGAAGGCGGTGGTGATGACGATTGTGTTACAGTTGGTGGTCATGGTGGTGCAGGCAATGCCGTCGCGATGGGGGTGAGTAGTGGTGGTTTTTGGTGGTGGGTGTTGATTTGTTTGAGATGGAGATGGAAATAGTGGTGGTGGTGAGGTGGTTCTGGCTGCGGTGATGTTGACTATGGTGATACAAGATGTAGTCGTGAGGTGGTGGTCACAAATTATTGGTTGATTGTGACTAATATTGGTTAACGTAACAAAACGTGACCAATGAAATAGATAATTTGTGATCAATAAATAATCCGTGGCCTAAAAAATTATTAATTTGTAACTTATAAAATTTGTGATTTGTGATCGATGAATAAATTATGATATATAAAATTTTTTGTTTGGGATCTTGAATATTTACGTTCTATATTTTTATTTATTTATGATCAAATTGTATAGAATTGTGATCTTAATACATTTAATTAATTATTTTATAAACAAATTTAATTAATATTTGACTTTTAAAAATTTTAAGCCTTATTTTTTTAGTTTTAAAATGCTTCATACAGCTGTTAAATATAAAATTTTCCCTTGCTGAAAAGACAAATTTTTCTAGTATAGAAGCCCAATGGCAGGTAGAGTTTCTTGTATGCTGCTAGATCGATTTGGAAATTCACACACGTGTTCTACATCACCACAAACAGACTCCGATGATGTTAGCTACCATGCGCGCACGGGGAGAGAGAGATTGTTCATAAAATACAATTTTATGATGTGTTTAAACCACATTATTGTTTAAGAATGTATTCTGAAATAGTTGATTGATGGAGAATTTATGGTTGAAAAATAAGGAAAGTTTATTGATATCATGTAAAATATTATTTTATTGAAAAATGTGTGGTTAAAAATGAGTAGAAGAAAGAAAATGAAAATTTTAATGTGTACCAAACATGGGCTTAGTGTTTCTCAAATTTATTATTTAATTAGTAGAAGTTTTAAAATAAAAAATAAATGACATTTTATTTTGTGATTCTAATTAAAAGTTTGTTATATAATGATACGATATATAGATTTTTCTTATAATGTATTATATGGTTTCCTTTGCCATTTAGTAAACATTTCCTGTTTTCTGTTGTTGATTCGGATTTGATTTCTATCAATTTCACTTATGTTTTACTTAAAAGCAAATGATAATGGATTGGAACTTATCCGATTTCCTTCAAACCTGTTCAAATCTATTTGGATTTGATCGGGTCTATTGCATAACGGTCCAATAAAACTGTCTGGATCAATTTGTCGATTTTCGAATTGAACAGGTTGGTCCGATTTGAATTTTTTAACAATTGCACCAAGTATATCCTTATGGTTTTCAGACTGATTTAAAAGGGTAAGTTTGAACTCATATCACTTGAAAATCAAGAGTTTATTTGGAGCTGATTTTCCAAGTGAAAAATGATTTTTTTTTTAAGAATAAAAATTAATGAAAGAGTTGTGTCAATATATGACTAATGATTTTAAAAGAATTTGTTCTAAATAAACTCTAAACATTTTTACTTTACACAAAATGTATCAATCGTTTATAGAGGTGTCAATGGGTTGAGCCGAGCCGGCTCGGCCCTTAAAGCCACGAGCGAGGCTCGGCTCGGCTCGTGGCTCGTTTGCTCGTGGGCTAGCTCGGCTCGGCCCACGAGCTCGCAGTCACGAGCCACCTCGGCTCGGCTAGACTCATGGATCGTCAATTTTTTTATTTATTTTTTGCTTTTTCTTAGTTTTTTTTAAAGGTTTTCACGAGCCCACGAGTCGAGCCGAGCTCGGCTCATCTACAACGAGTCCGCTCAGCTCGTGCTCGTCTTTTGACGAGCCCGAGCGGCCCGTGGATCGTTACAGTACGAGTCGAGCGGGCGAGTCAACGAGCTACTCGGCTCGATTGCCACCTCTAATCGTTTAGCTCTTTGTGAGAGAGTAAGAGTTTGTTCTTGCCATTTGTTCGTCGAAATTAAAATAAAGCCGTCGATAACCTTGCTTCTTGTACTATTTCTCTCTCGATTATTTTGCCTTTTTTGTAACGAATGATCCATCATTATAGACATGACTTATGATCATTTGGCTTAAGAAAATACGCACGTTTATTGTATTTGTTGATATGTCCTTGTTGGCTTCTATTAGACCACAATAATGTAAGGCTTATGATTACCTATAGAGCTGGCTTCGACAGAGAAGTGGGACACGACGGGAAAAGCTACGGAGCTGACCCCCTAGAAAGGAGACTGCATGATCCTGACATTTTGTTGTCACTAATTAGGAGGGTTGCACTGGCGGACCCAGGCGGGGTCCTGGGGCACGTGCCCCCAACTTTTGAATTTTNTTAACAAAGTTATTGAGTGAAATCTAAATTTTAATTCTAATCAAACTTAACAATAAATTTTAATAACATATTTCATGGAATTCATAACTATTTAACATTTATCAAAATTTACTAAAAATTTGATTTTAATTCCCACCAAACAGGGGCATATTTATGAAATGTTAGAGATCTTAGCTGGTACAAATTGAATGTTAGAGTAAAATCTGCAAAAATTGAAAATATTAGGAATCGTTGCTGCAATTTTCCCTATTTTTTAAAAATAAAAATACTTAAAAAAGTCTTATTTACTCTAAAATAGTACGTCTATTAAAATTGTAACTCTTATTTCAATCCAATAAATATAGATCAACCAAATCCGTTCACTCCCTATTTTATTCGTCGTTCTATATATTGCTCTACTTTATAACGACTTTGAATTTGTTTGGAAGCATAATTTGGTATGTACCTTTATTAAAATATATTGTAAAGTAATAAAGTAACTAGTTTGTTTTTATTTTTTATTATTAATTTTATACATATCTTGATAGGAACAACTCATTCAAACACCACTTAAGACTATGGATTAGGTTTTTCATGTTATTGGTCGTGTAGGTGCCCCTCAATCTCAATCAATTAGATAGAGAGATCTTTGAAGTGTTAGCGTTGAATATTAGAAAAAGACGCTTACGTATTGGATAATTTTTTAGACAATTGAATGTTGATAATTAAATAATTTAATTCTATATCATTACAACAATAAAATCATAGTAAGAAAATACGTACTCGTCCGTCACTACAATAATTCATTAACGAAAAAAAAAAGTGTTACAAGGAAAAATTGCAGATCTTGAAAAGTATGGACTCCACAAAGCCGCAATAATTAGGCTCACAACTTAACATTAAGTTTACACAATCTTAAAAATTATCAAATAATTCTTCTGACAAATTTATTAATTACACATCGCTTTCTTATAATTTTACGTTTAAACGATAGAGTGCACATAATAATAATTTGATGCAGTGATGCAATTAAGAAGCATCGAATGCTGCACAATGCTTATGTGATAAAGTTTATCTAATAGGATTTTGCTACTTGTACGTAACAAATGTACAAAATCAAATGAATAAATTTAAAACAAATTAAAATGTAGTTCCATTTGAAAAAAAAAATTACAATTTACAAAATCAAACAGCAAAATATCAAGAAAATAGAATTCGGTCCAATCAGAAAATAAAATCATTTTTCAACTGTGAAATATGTGATTAAAGTCATGATTAGCGGGTGAAATGCATGGTTGAAACTTTTATTCGATATTTGATTAATTTAATCACATATTATTTTTTAAGTCAAAACAACAATTAATTTCAAATTTAAATTTTTCGGGACCCACGATTTTTCAATTATATATTTCATTATTTTTTATATCAAAATCTGCTAAAAATTCAATTTTAATACCCACAAAATAAGGGATAAAGAAAACTCTACAAATATACAACACGGGACATGAAAATTCAAGTCAGGTTTTGACAACCATTAATTTATTTTATGGTATTCTATATGACCATTTTAAACTACACATTCACGGAATAAAATATCTTATGCGTATGCTAAATTTTTTTTTTTCTATTTTTTAATTACACGTTCTCTTAAAAATCACTATTCAATTTTATTATTATTTTTTTAATAATAATTGTCAAACATGTACTGAGTCACATTAATAAATTGTTTTCTGTCTTTTAGATTTCTTGTTTTCAACGTCTTTAAGTGGGTAAATTCTTCTTTTTCACTCTATCCGGTGATCGCGCATGGCTCCCTCCCACGCAGTGGCAAATTAAAGCGGGGACAGTGGGGTTGCCCCCCACTATGGTTTATCCACAATGAATATCATTACTTTGTAAAATTTTAATCCCCGTTTGATTCATTTTTTATGGGATTTACAATTTTTTAATTATACTTTACATCAATTTTTATTAAAATCTACTAAAAATATTTTTATCTAAATCAAAGATGGGCTTAATTTTTTATAGTGGTATTTTTTAATAAATTTGACTCCATAGAATAAACAAAATATAACTTCAAAATAATATAAAACATGTTTCCATAGCCTTGTAGTAAAATATCAATTTTTATTTTTATTTTTTGTGAAACATTCTGCAGGTGTGTTTGAGCCACATTATTTTAAAAGAATGCATTCTGAAATAGTAGATTGATAGATAATGTGTAGTTGAAAAGGAAGGAAAAGTTATTGATGTGATAGGAAGTATTATTTTATTGAAGAATGTGTGGTTGAAAATGAGTAGAAGAATAAGAGTGAAAAAATTGTATTTTGGAATAGTAGATTGATGGAGAATGTGTGGTTGAAAAAGAAGGAAAAGTTATTGATGTGATAGAAAATATTATTTTATTGAAGAATGTGTGGTTGAAAATGAGTAAAAGAATGAGAATGAGAATTTTAATGTGTACCAAACAGGGACATATACAACCATGAGTTGATAAGAATCTATATCATCCATTTAATTTTTTTTTTAAATCAACAGTACGGATCTCGACAACACACGGATTGTTAACAAAGTTTGGATTCGAATCTCGCGTGCCATCAACTTTTAACATCTCTAGTAAATTTATTCTCGATCTTTAACAATAACTTTTTGTTCTTCAACCTTTTAACTCAATTTACATTAGCCCAAAATTAATTTGTTTTTATGTTTTCTCAACAATTTTTTTAAATAAAATAAATAATTTTTTTATTTTCTTCAAATAACACATTCTCTGCACTATCACCCTTGAATAACCAACATAGTGCCGCCAGCACTACATCACGTTGACGCCCGACAAGTTAAAAAATCGACTCGGGCATTTCAGTCCTATTTGTTCAACCCTCCTTCATGTTCAAAACCATAGACCAACTCCCACTCGATATAGATTATTAAAATTAAATTTTTAATAAATTTTACTGTATGATGATGATTATTGAAAAATATGATATTTTAAATAGTAAATTTTTGAAGAATGTGTGATTAAAAAATAGATTTTTTTTTTTTAGATTTATGTATAAAATATTTTATTGTGTGAATGTACGATTAAAACTGAGTATGAAAATTAAAAAAAATATTTTAAACGAAGACAAACAGGACATCTATCGGCCAAAATGTGAGCCTGTTTTGAGCCCCATTTTTTTTTTGTAGCTTATAGAATAATATTTTGATGGAGGATTTTTTTTTATTAGCGTGTAATATTTTTATTAAAAAATGTGTAATTAAAAATAAGAGAGAAAAACGTATTTTCAAAATAATGAGAACCAAACGTACAAGGGCCTACTATTGTTTTTAATTCTGAAAAAGTAATAGCTGCTAAGCATGCCACTATCAGTATGGAAATATTTAAAAAAGATTAATAAAGTTATATGTACATTAAGACCCCGTTTGGGAGGAATTAAAATTAAAAATATAGTCGTTATTGGGTTCACTCGTCTAATAAAAATCAACAATAACAGTTATTTTTTTTAATTTTAATCCGATTTTAATCTCTCCCAAACGGGCTCCAAATTTTACAGTAATAATTTCGATATTTTTGTGATATGACATTTTTTAAAATGTTAATCTTCACAATAATTTAAACAATCAATTATAGAAATTTTGACCACACTTAAAATGTCAACTACCACCAAGCGTGAAGAATTAGTTTAATCCAAAAAAGATGGCCTCCATTTTCTTGTCTGCGTTGTTTTACTTTACTTTATTCTTTACCTTTGGTTAAGGGTTGGTTGGGTAGAGGTTGGGTAGGGTGGCGTAGGTAATCCTCTTTTTCCAGCTACTGTTTACTGCAAGAATTAGTCTAAATGTTGTTTATCGTGTTTGTAATCCCATTTTGAATTTTGCATTTTACTGCATGTGACGGATGTGACTGCACATTGAAGCTGATAGTTAGCGTGTTCAGTGATGATTATGCAATTAAAAATGGGATTATTTTATATTTTACTCTAAACAAGAGTTTTAAATGGAAGAACTTGTTATATCTTTACCCCATTTATTGCAAAATTTAATGGATTCTTAGTTTTTACAGATTCAAAACCAAAATACATTGAAAATTTTTCTCAAGAAAATCTCTACCAAAAATTGCCTTCACTGGAATCTAAATTTGGTCAACCCAAACACTTTTGGTGCTTTCATTGTTGATTCTTGTTTGGATTTGAATTTATATTGACTTTTGACTTGCCTTTTGAGAAATTTTTATCCGTTTGGGGTGCTAGAGAAAGGATCGACAAATTTGATGGCTGAGATTGGATCAAAATTTAAGAAGGGTTTGGTGATTTTGATTGGATTGCTTCTTTTAGGTTGTGTAATTGTTTCAGCAAAACGGAGTTCGAAATTGGTAAATGGGATTTTAACAAACAATAGGATTACTGAAGAATTTGGATCAGCGTATTTCAGCAAAATAATCAGTTTCTTGCAGCAAAGCAGAGACACACTTTACCATCATATTTGGCCTGTGAGTTTTTTCTTTTCATTATACATGTGCTTTTACTTTTCCCTTTAATGCTAGGTATTTGAGCTACAATAAATTTGTTAAGCTCGGCTGGACATGAAAATTTTAACCAACATACAGTGTTGTGTTTTCGTACTGCATTCTGAACATCCCTTAAAAGAGAGCTTTTACTGTTTGTTATCAATTTTCAGGAACTAGAATTTGGTTGGAGAATTGTTGTGGGTACAGTGATTGGATTCTTTGGTGCTGCTCTTGGGAGTGTTGGAGGTGTCGGTGGAGGAGGAATATTTGTCCCGATGCTCACTCTAATCGTAGGATTTGATCCAAAGTCGTCAACTGCAATATCGAAGTGTAAGGGTTCACAATTTGTATTGGTATCAGATATAGCCCAGATTCTTTTATAAACACACCAATTCCAAGTTCCAACTGATCATTGCATCTAAATAGCCCTCACTAAACTGTGAAGAAGCATCCAATTAAAGCTCTTAAAAAATTTGCTTGGTCTAGAACATTGCATGGTCATTGAATCCTCGATCATACGTGTTAAGCTTTCCTATAACCTAGAAATTTTGCATATTTTTATGCAGAGTTCTGAATTAAAACTACCTAGAGATACAGGACATATAGTTTCAGATAGTCATTGCTAATTAGTTTTTGTTGGTTATTTGGCTCAGATTTAAATAACTAAAAAGTTCAACCAGGTCACGTGTAACATGTAAAACTGGGAAACGAATAATATATTTAGTTTCATTTAATTCAGAAGTCAACAGTATTTGTATTCATTTTCTAATTTAGGGGCAAAGCTTTTGGCAAAAGAAACTGATTCATTTGAAGACAACCACTTTGCACAAATACAGAACTGAATTCTTATCCTTTTGATAATTGGACTGTATTTGAGCCTTTTATATTCTGTCCAGGTATGATTACGGGTGCAGCAGGTGCCGCTGTATATTACAATATCAAGCTCCGGCATCCTATACTTGATCTTCCTATCATCGATTATGATCTAGCTCTTCTTTTTCAACCAATGCTAGTGCTCGGGATCAGCGTTGGAGTTATTTTTAACGTGATTTTTGCAGACTGGATGGTTACAGTTTTGTTGATTGTTCTTTTCATAGGTGATGTCCAATTTATTTACATTTTTTAGTTGCATTTTTTAGGTAACTTAACGATGTCATAACTACAGGCATGTCAACTAAGGCTTTCTTTAAGGGTGTTGAAACATGGAAGAAAGAATCCATTATCAAAAGGGTAACCTAAAGTCTTGTACATTTTCACTTGTTCCGATATGCTAGTTGATCTTTTGATTTGAAAATCTCTTCTTTCTATCTCTTAATTCGGTATGCAGGAGGCTTCTAGACACTTGGCATCTGATTGTGAGTATGCATTACTTTTCAATCTTGAGAAATATTTTGAAAAAATGTTAGTTAGCCAGATTAGAGTAAAGAGTGAATTGAAATCAGATAATGGAAGTGAAGAAGTGCAATACAAACTTGTACCTGGAGGCCCAACTAATGGAACTGGAGCACGTCTCAATGATTATAAAGCATCGGAGGTAACGAACTTCTAATACCTGAATAGCACGTTAGGTAGGGAGGATTGAACCACACTTAAAAAAAATATTAAGAAAGAAAAGAAGCTAGTATCTTGTTCGTTATACCATCGAGTCTTGTCCTCTACTATATACCAAACATGCACAAACAATTACAGATTCAAGAATTAATTTCCGAACCGCCGCTGATTTCCACAAGTCTTGCAGGTCTCGGTTATTGACAATGTCTACTGGAAGGAACTCACTATACTCATTGCTGTCTGGGCCATAATCCTTTTACTTCATATCGGCAAGGTTTTCATATATTATATTCTTGAAAATCCTCTACTAAGGCCTTTTTTTTCCCTTCAAGTTTTCACTCTTTTTATGAGTTAATTATTGAGAAGACTTGTGCATCTTTAATACAGGATTATACAACAACTTGTTCAGTGGCATATTGGACTCTGACCTTGTTGCAGGTACTCCATATGTCTAATTGTGAAATAATATATCCAAGCTCTGGATTACTACCCTATGTTTTTTATTATTTATGTCAGAGAGCGAGACAAACATATATCATGACATTTATATTTCTGTTGATTCTCAGATCCCTGTAGCCATTGGAGCATCTGGTTACGAGGCAGTTGGCTTATATAAGGGGTGGAGGGTGATAGCTTCAAGGGGAGAAGCACCAATAAATTGGACAGTGCCACAGTTGATTCTCTGTTGTTGCTGTGGCATTTTGGCTGGTATAGTTGGTGGGCTGCTAGGCCTTGGTGGAGGATTCATTTTAGGACCATTATTTCTAGAGCTCGGAGTTCCTGCACAGGTACTTTACAATCGTCTTTAAATCAATATTGGCACATTTTGTGCGGATGATTAGATACCAATGCACAATATCAATGAAGAAAAACTAGTCAAGAGTATTATGTACCAAACATGCACGTTGATTTGTTACAGTTTGTAACTTCTGTAATGATCGAGTAAGTGATAGAAGAAACAGTGATCACAGATTTCACAAAAGAAAAAAAAAATGTCTACCATTGGATTGTTAACTGGTGTAGGTTTAAAGAATGGGCTCGTTGCCTCCGTAACCCGAATGCTCAGAGCAGCCTTCTCAACTCCTTACAAGCTATGGGTGTCAATAGGCCCGGCCAGGCTCGTTAAGGCCCGAGCTGAACGCTCAGGTCGAGTCTAGATTTTTTGGCTGAGCAAAAGCTTGGTTTGGCTCGGGCCAAAAAAAAGTCCTAACTATTTTTACTTAAACTGAGCCTGAGCTTCGAGTTTCGGCTCGTTGACATCCTTATTACAAGCTCATCATTTTAGTTGCTCTGCATACCCTGAAATATTCTCTCCAGTGTTTAGCTGCTTATGGAATAACATTATAAATACACGCATATTCTAAAATTCTTGTCCTAAAACTCTTAATTAACCGTCTCCTGCCACGTACAATAGTTCACAATAATTATTTTAAAATCTTCTGATGCAGGTCTCAAGTGCCACAGCCACATTTGCCATGGTATTTTCCTCATCCATGTCTGTGGTACAATACTATCTTTTGAATCGCTTTCCAGTATCATACGGTAAGTTATCCAGCCAACTTCTTTTCAACACATGGATAGTTGTGCATAAGTTGAAGATAGTTATTCATTAGGCGTATATTAGATTGTTGCTCAACTAACTGTTACTCTCACTTGCAGCTCTTTATTTTGTTGCTGTAGCTACCGTTGCCGCATTGGTAGGGCAGCACGTAGTAAGAAAGATGATTAATATATTTGGACGAGCATCTTTAATCATCTTTATTTTGGCCTTCACCATCTTTGCAAGTGCAGTATCACTAGGCAAGTATTGTTGAACTCTACTTCAAAAATTTACTGCACATTTTTCAAGATTTTGAATGGGAAATTCAGCCCCTGTTTGATGGCCTTTAAAACCCAAAAACAAAGATTTGAATAGTAATTTTCTGGAAAACGCATGTTTAAAACGTAAGGAAAAGTGTTGGGTTTGTGTTTATAATATTTTATTGTGCGGTTGAAAATAAATATATAGAAAAAAGAGTTTTTGAATAATGGTTGTCAAACAGGGGCTCAATCTCATCGTTTTGCTTAGTTAAAAAATTATGGTTTCATCATTCTTGACAGGTTGGGTTGGTATATCGAACATTATCGGGAATGCGAAAGGAAAAGAATATATTTGGTTTTATAACATCTGTGAGTATGAGTCCTAGGGTTTGAAGCATGTGTGTGTCCATTTTCCTCAGTAACAATTGTACCTTACTCTTCTTCTTTACGATGGTGTAAATGTGTAATATTCCCAAGAATTAAAACGTTCCTTTATAATTTGATATTGAAGATCACATTTTCTCTCTTTTAAGGGTTTATTATTGCCTTCAGTATCTAATATCTAATAATGAAGGAAATAATACAAAGATTCATATTCGATCCAAAATTTCAATATAAGACTCAATTGTTGTCATTTACTATAGTGAGCGGGGTAAAAATCTTGAATCGTCAATGAAAAACTTTCATTGGGAGGACACATTTGTTAATCGCCTCATCTAAAATTTAGCCATTGTTTGATGATCATTATTCTGTGAAAATAATGTTTTGAATATGTGTGGTTAAAAGTGGGGAAATTTTGAGTTTAGGTGTAAAATATTTTATTGTATGAATGTATGGTTGAAAATGAGTATAAAAAATAAATAATTTGTTTTTAAGGGGGACATGGACTTTTATTTATTACGTCAATATGCTCCTCTCATGCATATTGGAATTATGTTTATTATAATTCTCTTAAGGGGAATCATGTACCTTATCATCACTATGAGTGCTGCAATTTGTACGAATATTGGTGTGAACATAGGAGATACCCATTAGGCAAAAGGAGGACCAATGAATAAAGTATGTCCAACTTTCATTAAGTAATTACTTTATTCGATTTGTAACTCACAAGGGTAGAAAAATATTGTTGGATTTTTTTATTTTTATTTTTTGCTGTTTAATGGTCTTTTAGACGTATCAAGATCTATCATTTCTGTTATTTTTAATGTTGTTTTGCTACAACATCATAAATCGTACATTTCATTTTTCGATGACCTTATATTATGAAGTTTTGAACCTTTTTTCTTTCCATTTTAAGTGATTATGTATATGATAGATACACATAG
>CAIGRS010036508.1:0-16510 GCA_903798395.1 Fraxinus floribunda | reverse complement strand
TCGAATCAATGGAGTACATTAACTCAGGGTTTCTGAGCTCTTGGCGCTGGAAAGATTTACAATTATTGTATATAATTGAAGTTACAAAATTCGCTTTGCTATAACCACAAAGTTAGTTGCATAAATATTTCAATATAATCATTTTATTACTCATTATTGCATTTCACTGTCCTGTTTCCTGTCCATCTCTGTGTAGTGCTTCTGTGTAATGTCATTTCTTCCATTTTGGAAATTGCCTGTGACGCCTTTGAGGGTAGTTAGAGGAACACACTTTCGCACGTGTTTGGAAGATTTTGGCCGTGGTTCTCGACTACACACTAAGTGACATTGCTTACAGAGAGAGAGAAGAGCAAGTTTCAGTTTATTCCGTCAGAGTCAACTTTTGTTACATACAAACACTGAAGGAAATGGCTAAACATCCACAAAAGAATAACCTATTTTAGAATCAAGGAATGCTGCAAAGTCTGTTTCTTTGAACGACATCAATACTGCGCTAACACACAACATACAATACAATAGGCCAATTCACCCTCAAAAAAATTCACAAAAAGCTTCAATAAAAAAAAAAAAAAACCACTAAGACACAGCTACTGTGACTAGACGAAAATTTCCTTCACAAGAGTCGACTTTGGACAAGAAATATACACGTCGTGAACCACAGAGAGGCGCAAAATCAAACATCTTTGGCGTATCACAAATCTGAAATCTCCCACGGTTAGTCCAATCTTCCCTCTAATAACTAGGGTGAAATCATCCAGCAACCGTAACAATTCATAAGATGCTATCAAACAACCGTAGTTACAAAATTCCGGGGTCAACAAACCATTACATGTTATATTCATTTCTACCACCTAGAAGACAACTTCTCTTAACTGCCACTTATACCTTACCTGCATTACAGTACATGCATATCAAATAATGAAGTACAAGGTTTAAACTTCATAAGAAATATAGATGTGAAGAAAATACAGATTAATGAGTATGTTGATGCACAAGGAATTCTAGTATTGAACAGACGTATCAAGGAAAAACAATGTCTCCAAGTGAGTCGATTCCTCTATCCCAATATTCAATGGGTATTGGGTAATCAATACACTTGGAACTACAACGAATTAAGCCTATTCTCGATACATTTGAGGTTGGTTATGTGAATTCTTTTTCGCCACTGCATTCGATTCATCACTTGATCTACTATACTACTTTATCCTTAGCATCCACCATCGATCAGAATCCATACAGGACTCTTAGACAAATTTTTTTGCCCCCATCTTTTACTATGCATCATTTTAGTAATGGCTTCTAGATGTTCTAGACTTAATTCTCACATTGTTCAAACTAGCAAATTCTTTCTGTGAGAAAATAGCTAAAACCATGATATAAAAATCGTATAATTTTCCGACAGTGGAATGCAGTAGACTCGAGAGATCTTCCGTACATTGAAAATATTGATTCATCTCAGTAATATGAATTTTACCTGTACTTATTTCCTTGCACATCCCTGTGCCATGTATTGGGGCTGAATTCAGAAAAGAATGTACACGGTTGGAGATACATAAGCTAGCGACCATTTCTATACATAACATCAGGAAGAGACTGGGGACGAGGCCTTCCCCTCGTGATCGTTTCGTCACTGTGTCTAATCAATTCTGAGAGTCTCCATGGTTTTTGCCATTTCCATTTGAACTGTAACAGCCACTGATGATGGCTCCTCTTCCATCTCCACAGTTTCCCACCATGACCAACGAGTGCTAATTTCTTCATTGACAACTGTCCAATAGGCACCATCTGCAAACACCAAAAATATTTTTCATAAGCCAAACAAGACAGCATAAAACAAAATTCACAAATTAATGTTAAGAGATAAAAGCCCTAATCTCAATCCTTGAGAACAACATGAAGCAATGTTAAATCAGAAACACGCATGAGCAAATACACAGATCTATAGTTGTTCACCCTAAAAGCTACATCAATTTGCAGCCACATATTTTTCGCTATAATAAAGCATGATATTACAATATTTATCTCAAACACCTCTCTTCTCAATTACAGGAAAGTCGCCTTTGGCCACCTTCAGGTTCCTATTTTTAACATTGGAAACTACGGTGACTTAATACAAGCATATGAATGCTCAATATAGGTTGATTCGCGGTCGAGGTAACAAGTGAATATTACAAATAGGCTCCACACTGTCCAAACAAATAAGGAGCATGAAATCAACCTTTCGTGTTTGATCCAAGAAGGCTGCTGACTCTCTGACTGAACCATTAGCAATTCCTTCGGTATATTTGAGTTGTTTCTGAGCTGGCACTGGAATTGGCGACAAAGGGCTGCTCATATCATCAGCTACATGTTTGAGAGAGTTTCCCTGCAACAGCAGAACAGTCAAGATATGGGTAGCAAGAAAAAAAATAATAAAAAAGGAAACGACCAATAAATATAAGCAAAAGCAATTCATACTGGAGGTGTTGAAGCTAATGCAATGGCCACAGCTTGCTCTCTCAATTTTAGCTCCTTCTCAACTTCCTTCCTTCTGACTTCACTCTGTCGCAATAAACCTACAAGTTCCTTCAGTTGCTCTTTCATCTCCTTGATTTCAATTTCCTTTCCCCACAGTTGACACCTGTTAATATCATGAAATTGATAAATACCTTATTCTGATCATGAAAATACAGTTTCATACAAATTGTTAAAATCCAGATTCAGTTTAATAGGGCATGTCCCCATTGATTTTATTCCCATTAACATATTTCATTCCTTGATCTCTGTGTTTCAACACAATATAAGGTACTCTCATGAATATTAGTAGAGATATTATTTAGCCCTTGTTTGACAACCATTAAAATATTATTTGGCCCTGCAACCATTAAAATATTATTTAGCCCTTGTTTTCAAACTCATTTTCAACCACACATTTTCACAATAAAATATTCTGCACGTAAGCCCAAAACTTTTTCACTTTTTAACCATACATTCTCCAAGAAATCGCTACCCCAAAACTCATTTTCCCCAAAAAAAATCTTTTTAATTGTTGTCGAACAGTGGCTTAATTTAGTTTTCAATTATGATGCTTATTTTAGGAAACTTAATTATGGTTTGATTTAACATATTTTATTAGATGTTTCCTACTTAGAATATAATCTTTGAACCTCTATATAAAGGGACTTCTGTAATGTGGTAGATTTTGATAATGAAACAAAGATATTTTCTCTCTTGAATTCTATTTCCGTCTGGCTAATCCTTCTCTCCTTTATCTCCCCCTCTTCTTCTCGTTTCTCACTCCCTTCTCTTCTCTTTCATTTTTCTTTATCCTATAATTGTTTGATTACAACCTACGTTACTTTTTTCTCTCTCATACCAGATAAAGTGCCTGCATATGTAAATAATCGGTATTTCTTTTCAACCCCATGTTTCCAATTCTAATGAAGTTTCCTAGTATAATTACATCAATCAGATTATAGATGAGTAAAATGAAGTTACGACTTCTCAATAATTTTGTACAACACAAATGGGAAGCTGCAAGGAATATATTTAATATAATCATTATTCAACGGAGAAAAAGGAAAATATTTCTTAGTGGAGGAATAAGGAAAGAGGGAAATGCATTTGATTGTAAAAGTACCTTGTATCCCCGAGAGAATTGAACATATATTGGAGCAAGTTTTTTGCATCCCCCATAGAACGCAGCTGATTCCAGCGCCCACGACTATTGAAAGCACGATCCCGTTCTTCTGCCTCCGAAAGCTGTGAAGCCATTGCGACAAGTGAATTTGACGAAATACTAAGCATGTTTTCAAGAGAAGCAATTCTTGCCATCCTTGCATTCGGGGACATTGAAGATGCCCTGGACGGTCAACAGTTGAAAATAAATATTTCGTCAATTCAAAGTTAAATGTCACATGTTTATGCTTTCGTTAATAAAGTTCCAAATAACAGTATGGCATCTGAAGAACCAAAACATTTGATAATAAAATAAGCTTTACCTAGAATAACCATTTTTACCCCGAGGAGGGCTAACACCCTTCGAAGCAAATTCATCAACTTGTCGCAAAACAGCTAATTCTTCTGCCAATGCAGCTCGTCTGTAGGAAGAAACAAATACTTTAAAATCAATATTGATTTTTGCACGTCTACACAAGTATGGATACAACATGAAAAAATTGCATGAATGCACAAGTGAACATATACTAATAAGAGTTCACCACTTACACTTGACTCTGCTTCTCATACTCAAAACGAACTTCATGAACATTCACCATGACTTCTAGCTCATGATCCAACCAACGCTGCAAGGATTTCTCATTGCTCTGAAAATATAGCTAGTTTTAACTTGGACTGATCAAATAGGTGGGAAAAATTAACATTACAAGAGGATAAGAAAGGAATTTCACCTGCCCATTCAATCCATTTCCGTTGCTTGTCACTGGAGAACAATGTTCTATCAGTTTTAAAAATTAATAAAGGTATAACAATTCCCTTGCAAGGTAACTTCAACAATATGAAAAACAGTACTTCCACACAACTTATATCAAAACTATAAAATTCTAGAACGCCAACTTGAAGTATCTGATAGTTTAAGTTAGTATAGAAGATAAATGAACGAAGAAATGGAATCACATAACTGGTCACATGTAACAAATCAAGAAAAAACGAGTACCTGAATTGTCACGGGCTGAATATTTACGCGCTTCTAGCAACTCTTTCAGCCGCTTGGTAGCCATTGCAGCCTCTTCCGTCTTTCTGTGAAGAACCTGAAATAAAATTGATTCCAAGGAACAATGTCAATGACTATTCAGTAAATAGACTTCCGAAGATTCTTGCTGGCAAAGCATTATAGTCGATCACTAAAGAGTGAGTAATCAATCCAGGGGAGAAAACAAGATTATATGGACAAAATTTAACAAGGAGGATATAGCATAGCAAATCCAAATCTAGAATACATATGTTGAAGATTCATCAACTTCACGAATCAAAAGGTTCTATAATATACGATGAAGAGCTTATCTCCTAAATCTTAAAACATGAAAACAAAGTTTCTTAGTTTTAAAATTTCTAGGGTAGGGGAATGCCAAACACCCCAATTAAGTTTAGATAGAAGAACCTAAATCCCTATCTAGGAGTAAATGGATTTTACCCAAAAGGAAAAATAGCAAGTTCCTTAGAAATTCGAATTTCGCATTTCTTTGAGTTAAAAAATTAGAAAGAAACAGCTATTTGCAGGTCTTTTGATTAAAAAACAGAAAACAAAAGGGTGAATACGAGCAAGATCATTCAAGAACTAACAGGTAGCAGATAAAGTCTCACAAAACAAGCACTTTGTATTATGCTGCCCTCTTTTCCCATATTGGTTCATTATACCTATTTCTTGACATTAAATATTAAGATCTTTAATGGATGAGAAGACAAAAAACAGACATATCAAACATAGAATTCTTTTTTGTATCCCATAATATTTAATCAATATATTAGCAATAATATAAGAATTAGAGTCTCAGTGACCATTCTAAACAAAAAGAAAAAGGATAAAAATGGTTTTGCAGCTGTGAACAGTGGTCCCCACTTACAATTCCAAAAAATGGAATTTCCACCAAATTTGGCATCATAATATATTCTGGAATAGGTGAAATAAAGAGTAAGAAATCTACATATATAAAAGTAAGGAATAAGGTTCTGACCATTTTCTGCCGCTGATTCAGAGCTTGCAGTTTATGCCTTTCATACTCATTTCTTCTCCCTTCCTTCCTTAACTGAATAAAAAAATAGTACTTATCAAATCACAGCACTTCAAAATGAACAATCACGAGATGCAAGTAACAGTACGAAATAATATCATCTATGCAGTAAATTATGCAACTAAATGCTAAAACTGAAATTTTGTAATCAAATAATGTATACTTCAAAGAGTTGTTTAAGTAGTAAAATTACAAATGTCTGTTATAAAATTCCATACGAGATATGCATTTGAACCAACTATTTCACAAAAGTTGTAGGACATATCTACTGTATTTCCTGTAAACTTAAATCGACTCTTAACCGCTAATGGTATACTCCTTTTTTAACTTGAAAACAATTAAATGGATAATCACTTTTCTCAAGGTGCAATGGTACCTGCAATAATTCCTTTTCTCGAGATGCTTTCCATTGTCGGAATTGTTCAGATTCTTGTTTAATCTTATGTTGCAATTGAACCTAGAACACCAGAAAATATTAGCAAAACTCATAACATATATAACAAGTATAATATGTAAACAAGGGAAGGAAAAATGTAACCTTTTGTGCCTTGATGCATTGAATTTCCTCTTGTAATTTTTTTGCTGCTTCATCACTTTTCTGTTTCTGCTTTAAAAGCTGAACCTGATTCTCTTGTTTCCTTTTAAGATCTTGTATCTGTATGTGTCAATATGGTGAAACTTCTAAAAATAAGGGAAAAAGATCATGAAAATATATTTTTCATAAGAATCCAAAAGAAAATAATATCTTAGCACAAAAATATAGTAACCTGTGTTTCAAGCGCTTTTAGTTTCTGAGAATGCATATCCTGCAATTTTTGTGCTTGTCCATCAGAATTAGCAGAAAGGTTTTCAACTTCTGCCAACAGTAGATCCCTCTCTTGCTGTATTCGTCAAACAGTTTACTTTAGAACATCAGCATTAAAGATTTAAAATAAGCATACAGTGGTTTTTATTAGGGCATGATGCATAGTATGGACAGGACTTGACAGTATTAAAGGAGAAAAAGACATAAAAGCTTCTAAATTAGACCTGGACAGTCCGTTTTTCCTCCTCAAGTTCCATAATTTTCTTTCCGAAGTGTTGCTTAAGAGCCGTCGTGCCACTACCTCCGCAAAGTTTCATCTCTGACTGCAAGATTAATGCAAGGTTATATTTTAGACAAAGAAGTTATTGCCTTCTTTAACCAGTCCAGATTAATCAACAACAGCTTACTACAGGGTGGTCTACTAATTAAAACAATGTGCTTATACATTTTGCTTCAGTTTCCAATGTCCTTCATGTGAACTTGTTAGTACTCTGTTCCTTTGACACAGAATTCTCTATTACCACTATGTAGTAGCCAGTCATGCAACATTTAACTCATGTTTGGATTGCTTTTTCTGGTCCCTTTAGATGCATGAAGCCGACTCCAAATTTATTAGGCATAAGGCTTAGTTTGTTCTTGTTTAATCCCTACAAAGTACAAATACATGAAGGTCTTCTCGATATTACAGTTTTCATCTTCACGATTGTTTTGCACTTGAATTGAAGAATTCCATATTACCTACCATAATGCAAATTTATAGCTTTTCATGGCACATCGCGTTTGATACATATAGGATAAAGGCATGAATAAAATCCAGAAAAATCTATATCCTTATTCTGAATGATATGAAATGCAATCAAGAATTCTCGGTACCTCTTTCTGCTCCAATCGTCTATTTAACTCGTTTAATTCTTTATCCATTGTATTTTGCAAATAGGTATGTTCCAACTCTTTTACTGCATCTTCATCAGTATCGCCCGAATCACCTGCAAGGATATAAAAACCTCAAACTGTTTAATGAAGTCGTAATTTAATATGGATGAGTTCTCTGGAAATGAAGCTTAGCACTTTTTGTTCATTCTTTGTAATAAGAATAAATTTAAGTCACCATACTCTCACAAGTTAATATTAGGAAATCAAATTCAAAGCTAGTTCAAATGCCGAGAAACATACCACTTTCACTCATTTGGTAATCAGATGAATCCATACTTGGCAATCCCCTTTTGAACTCTTCACCTTTTACAGAATAGTTGCAACCAACCTGGAGTATTTATTTTGACCTCAAAAAATAAGATTATAGATTTACATGCACTTTGTCAAGTATAAATATCCAGCTAAGCTATATGATATCAGCTAGCGAGTATCAAAATGATTGACATATCAACTATGAGAAGTAGACGTCTGTTAAAGATAATTAAAAGCTAAGTAATTTATATCAACAATCTATGGCATACATTAGCATCAGCATCACATTGCTCGATACCACTCCTGTTGTTGCGGTATTCATTGATTTCCCGACACAACTCCTCATTAGTAGCCTCTAGCCAAGCAATCCTATCCTTAAGAACCTGCACAAAATAACTCTAGTTAAGAGTTTTAGAGTAAGTTTGGTATGCATTACTAGATAGGATTCCATAGTTCGAAAAGACTTTAACTTCCATTTTGTTTAAGTACTATTCAATACCATTAAATCCAACAAACCAAACAAGCCATTAGGATTATTCTCAAACCATAGAGAGGAATAGGAACGATATCTTTGTGAAGATTGTTATGCATGTAGAAAATTTCAGTCAACAAAAATGTATAAATTCACACTTTCCACCTCAAGGAGTTTACTGTATTAAAGAAATTGATTATACCTGTACTTCGTGTGATGAAACTCCTCCTGCACGGGTACAAAGTTCTGCTTGCAAATACTCTAGTTGTTGGCGCATCTTAAGCATTTCATTGGACATTGGATCTCTGTTAATCTGATCAGTAAACCCAGAGCAAATTTAATATGACATCTTTCAGAAGCAAAAGATCTCTATCTATATGGCAAGAATGTCAAATTGCAGCCAGGGGGAGGTGAGAAGCGACTACAATAACTTACCACAGGCTTATTCTGGATATTCCGAGCACGATTGGCATATTTTAGAGTGTTGAGAGTTTCTTCAGCATTTATATCAGCAGGACTAATGCAGGCTGAAAAAAAAAATGCGTTCAACCATAAACATGATTTTGATTAAAGCTTATGTTTGGCCACATTTTTACAAAAACTCATTTTCAACCATACATTCTCCCATTAAATAATTTTACACGTAAAACAAAAACTTTTCCTTCTTTTTTAACCACACATTTTCAAAAAAATTACTATTTCAAAATACATTTTCTTATCAAAATGGGGCTCAAACGGGGGCTAAGTATAATCTCGATGGATATGAATAATACTTTTGGAACAACATTTCATATGCAAACATATAAAGTTTACCTATCATGACTGTTCTGCTGTTGCCACCAAGAGAATCCTGCCAGAGTCCATAGACTTAGACTTAGGTGAACTGATGATAGCTCAGTATATATAGAAACAAATCGTACAAGAAATATATTTTCTTAGGAATATAAAGGAATACTTGAAACAAAAAGGAAAATGAAATAAAACTGCTATTACTTCTCTATCAGATCCATAAACTCCTGCAAAATAATTTTAACCAATCAAGAATAACATTCTTGAGGTAATTAAAAAATACAGACGATTTTGGTGATAAGATTATCGTAGAATTCAATTATCTAGTGTACTCCACCAACTTTCAGTTTTATTAAATAAGGATGTCCATACCTTCTTTACATATTACTGTACAAGTTTGATGCCTTAAAGGGTAAGGGTAAATATTTTACAAGCAAAGACGACCGTTCTTTTCCAAGCTTCAAACATATATCACGGCTATGAAAATACAGTTAACTTTGAAGTTGAAAGGTGTGGCAAACCTGCAGTAGTCGAGTAAGTTTACTATCCCGATATGGTACGTGAACGCATTCTTTTCTCTTTTTTTCATCACCGAGTGCACTAATGACATTACCAAGTGCAAGAAGGCCCCTATTTATGTGAACACCTGTATAAAAAGATATTGTTTAATTAAAATTTATTTTGAACTAAAGCATCTGCGGAAACAACTAAGTTCATGTATGGTATGCAGAACAAGACAAGACATAAGAGTATAATGAAAAAGATTTCAGCTTCTATCCCATTCTCCTTACCAATTGTACCATAAATGCATACTCCTACATACCTTCTTTAAACCGGAGACCATCAGAGCCTGTTCTCTTGGCTCTCTCTGATCCAGCAAGATCCACCAAATGCAACTTGGCACAAAGATATTCCTCAGTCATACAGTCATTGAGATTGTCATCACTAGAAACAACCGGATGAAGTCTACGCATCTGCTCCACTGTGATGGTGAAGATGGCATGAGACCGACTAGAGGAGCGAGAGAAGAGAGAGGGTCATTATACTTAGTAGTAACTTGAGATAAATTGATTAGTAATATTTCAGCATGAGCTCTTTTTACCAAATGTATTCCACCAGTTGTTTCATCACAGGCAATGTATTGGTTGATCATTGTATGGATATCGTACCATTAAAAGTAAAAATTTTGTAATTAAAATAGTTAATTTAGCATAATAACTAAGTCAAGTAAAAGAACACCAAAGATGAAGAATTATGAGACCTTTCCATATCCCATGTCAATTTTTACTGATCAACCTATTACGGAAGATATAGGATCCAATAAAATTCATGACATAAGCTTCAGCTGTAAAATTACATTTTTTTTCCAAAGTGAAAACTTAAAATGGAATGATCAACAAAAGAAATTCAGCAGCAGTTTCATCAAGTATGCAAATCTTCTTTCATGTTGAATGACTGTCTAAAAATTATGCCACCTTTTGTCCTATTATAGAATATCAAATAAAAAATAAATTCAATGATTTCCATACATCATGAAAACAATTATATTCGTTGTAAAAATCCAGGAAATAAGAACGAAACTCAAAGAAATAAATCACAAATTGAGTCAATTATATGGATTTGCCACTCTATTTCCAATCCAATACCAAAAATTGTCAGACTAATTGTCAAGATTTGACAAAAGAGCAAAAAAGGTGGTGTATTTCTTCCCCTGTTAATAGGACATTGTAACCTAGGGTGACAATTTTTCTCTGGAAGGAAGAGCAAACAAAATGACATTGCAACACCAACCTTGACTGATTGTTCATGTTTGTGCTCCCCGTTGCCCTGCATAGTGATCCTTGTTCCAGGCAATCAGCCATTTCTTTTAGCGTTTTGACACCGCGTTCAGTAGATCCAGCAAGGGTAATTACACCATCCGACGTTTCACGAATTTGTATGGGAGGTTTCCCAGGAATTGTTACTTTCCCTGCATGGCCATTTGCTGTATCTAATTTGCTAGGAGAACTGGGATCTAGCAAGTCTCTGACTTCCTCTTTGTGTATCTACATAGGAAAACATTTTTGTAATACACTTGTTAGGAATTTTGAGTACCACACAACATATTCCAGAAATATGGAAAAATGAGAAAATAATAAATGGACAAACCTCAATGAATGAAACGTGCAATTGGAATTCAATGTCATGCTTCAAAATTTCAATCTTGCTGAATAAAGCATTCATAACTTTGGGAATCAATCCCGTATGGCATCCATCTTTGAGACTAGTGCCCATAGTGTATGTTTTTCCTGAACCCGTCTGCAACAAATTGAAAAGTCAAATCCTTCAATTTACTAAGCCCTTGTTTGGTTTGGATTAAGATCCAATTAAAATTTCAAGTCAAAGTCAACAATTAATTTTAATCACACATTTTATGGGATCCACAATTTTTCAACAACATGTTTCATCAACTTTTATCAAAATTTACTAAAAATTTGATTTTAATCTCTACCAAACATTGCTAAATAATTGTGGATGTTTTTTGAAATTAACTTCTGCTGCAAATGCACAATTTCTAACACTTCACCTGACCATAGGCAAGAACGGTTGCATTATATCCTTGAAACAAGCCATCAACAAGAGGAGAAACACACTCTTCGTACATGGTAGAAGAGGGAGACCCTGTACTCCCATAAACATGATCAAATGTAAAGGAATGTGTGCCAATTTGCACCTGTAGAAAAATCACAACCCAATAATAAATACAAAGATATTTGAAAAATGTAAATGAACTTGAAATGTAAGACATTTTCCAAACAAACATATGCCATCCCAGAAGTTTTCAAGGTAAAGCCGTTTATCTGCCCTAGCCAGAAAATAAAAAGACCCATGAGCTTCCCCATTCAATGAGTCATGTTCTAGAAAATTGAAATCAAAATCTCCAATTATAAGACTAAAGCGCATCTACTTGTGGCTGGTAACTAAGTCATAATCTGGACTATAATGTCACGTGGGATCTAAGATTAAAACGGACACGGAAAAGGACAAGAATTAGTAGATGCCAACGGGAAACTAATAGTAAAATATGAATGTGTTCCATATATGTTTCCTGAAATCCTCCAGTCAAAAAATCTGAAGAAAAGGTCTTTCCCAGAGACTTATTTGAGTGAATGGAATATTAATCTAGACTAATTGAAAACCAACTAAAGTGCTTGCTAGGACCATGGCTCAGCAACAAGAAGCAAATAGAGCAAGCAAGCAACACCAAACAGATTATTTTTCTGGTCCTGAGATTTTAGATTATTACATTGATCTGTCATACTTCACAATTGAGCAAAGCATTAATCACTTAGCCTGAAATCTTTTTATAAGAATCATAATAATAACGATCATAAATGTAGCAGCCGAGCTACAGAACCAAACTACCAAACACAACTCCAGCAAATAAATCCCTCCTCCACCCTACTCCACCCCCACCCACCCCTACACTCACACGCGGTCATGTCAAAGATAAAATTTATGTTTAATAATTTACAATTGCACCCAAAATTGCTCTACCATTTTCAGAAATGGGATGTATACTAGTTTATCCAGAAATCCACAGACACCAAAATTAGGATCTTCTTGTGACTCAAAATTCTTAATGAATACCTGCCTGATGCCTATTGTGTCTATGTGCAACAAAATTTCATCAAGTGAAGTTGGAATTGATGGGCAAAATCACCCAAATTCAGATTTGAGAACACTGAATTTCAGAGTAGTACATGCAGAGCTCCAAAATTTCCCCAGACAGTAAAGCTAAGATTTTGAAAACATTATAGTATCATATAAAGACCAGATCTTCATGAAATTATCAAATCCAACTGCTAAAATCTGATTCAAATACATCCCAATAAGACCCTCAAACCCCAAAAAACTGGGGAAAGTCTCGAATTTCCACAATTCAGTAGCCCACAGCAAAAACCCATATCACATTATGAGTATCAAGAGTACCTGAGGCTTTCCAGAGACTACAGTAACACAATCTTTACAACCCTGAAGGCTTTCATCTCCTATAAGAGGCCTGATGTGAACCGCCACTTTAACAGAGCAATTCTCTCCCGGAGAAGAACCGGCTTCCATTGCCGGAAAACACTTTTTATTGACCAAGAAATATCGTAGTTAATAAACACCCGAAAGAGAGGAGTCAAAATGTGTTGGAAAACAGTTAGCTGGAATATCTGGCTGAATTTTTGAGGAGCGAAGTGAGAAAGAAGAGTTTTTGGACCAGAAAATGATGCTGCAACTCCAGAGAGAGAGAGAGAGAGAGAATGCAAGAAGATAGCTACCAAGATTGTAATGTATACAGAGAGAAAGGATGGAGAAAAATATAGCAAAAGGGTAGTTGAGGGAATAGAAGTAGAAGCCTCTTCCTGTATGCAGAAGCATGTACCTACCCCACAGTGTACATAAATTTTTTAATGATACCATAAACTTGTATCCATTATCGTCGTCAACTGCTATCGAAATTAAATTCACAATATTATCTATCAATTGCTTAAAAATCAACCGACTAAATGAGGCACTTTATTTTCTGGTTTCAGGGTGAGGTGAGGTGGGGTAGGTGGGCCCAGAAATATGGCACAACAAGGTTTATAGTGAAGACCTAAATTACACGCTATACCCCAGAAAAGAGAAAAGGAAACATGTATACCAATACATACATACATATGTATGTATTTCTTGTTTCCCAAAATGCCCTCCCAAGTCTCAACGGTCTTTCTCACTTCGCACCAAAAACAGTTGTCACCCCCGTTTTGGCAATTACATGTTTACTTGTTTGTCCTTTATTACAGTAGTGCTTTTTATTATTAGTCGTAAAACCAGATGTTGGTAGATCAATACATTTTTCATAAACGGTCTCAAATCAAATAGACTAGGAAAGTTGGGTAGGTTCTAAGGTAACTATAAAACTTTTCGTAATCTTATGAAATGAATTCTAACCTACATTTTGATAAGACGTTGATTGACTCGTAAAAATTTAACGTCTAAGTTAACATAGATGGGAAAAACCATTTATAAAAGGGATTATTTACCGGTACTGCGTTGACAGCAATTAAGCGGCATTATTTTTTTATTTTTTTTTATTTTTTTTTTATCAATTGTCAATGAAAAAGTGACGAGCGTGTCTCTTATTCTCTTTACAAAGCCTGACAAAATTTTCCTTGGTTCAACATATATTGTGCTTAGTTGTATCGTGTATTAAAATTTGTAACAAAAGCCAAGCCACGTGATATGGAATCCCTACACGATTAAAAGAGAGTTGTTGAGCACGAGGAGAGTACTAAGTGGCCTCTTTGTGTGTTACCTCTTTAATTTAATGTAACCACTTAATTAAGTATTAATATTAATAAAGGGTTTGTGTTTCTCTGACAAATACTTACATTTTTTGCTTATATTTATTTTTATTATTATTATTATTTCTAAAAAGAGTGTTAATTATCTTTCAAGAAATTCTTAGGAGGTTTCTATCCAATTTTTTAAGTTATTGCAAGATGCGATAGCAGTATTTATATTTTAATATTCCTCGTACTTGCCTATAAAATGTCATATATAAATGTCTGCCATCAATATATTTAAATAATTATAAGTTTCGAAAAAATCAATAAGCCCCTTTTTGAGTTCAATTTTTAAGATTTTTTTTATTTTTAATCTCACATTTTTCAAATAAAATAATTTTACACGTAAATCTAAATTATTTTTCTACTTTTTAACCACACATTCTAAAAAGAAAAAACTCACGTTTTACAAAATATATTTTCAGAAAAAATAAGACTCAAATATGGACTAAATATTCCAACTAAAGAATAATAATTTATTTACTTCAAATTTAATATATTGTAACTTATAACTTTTACAATTGATCTTTTTAATTAGAAGTTGAAATTTAAATTTTAATAATTTAAGGTGGATAAAATACTATAACATAATATCTATCAAATAAAATTATAAATTCAAGTAAATTTATGAAAAAAAAAATCCCTGCATGTTAAATATTTAACACAAAAAATAGGTCTAAATTACACATAAATAGATAATTGAAGATAAAATTTAAATAAATAAATATATAACTTGTAAAAAAATTGTTAACTAAATATTTGCTTGCACCCCCACACCACCCCCAGCACCACCCAACCCTATTTTCCTACATAACAGTTCATGAATGGATCAGGGGACCCATTTTGTAACTAAGGCATTCAACTCCAACCATAGAACAGTAGATGCTGGTGGGGGAGAAGGGTACAATAAGTTGGTATATGGAGTATTTAGTCTTATTTTCCAATTTTTGGGTCCTATATAAAAGCAACTTTTGTCATAATTCCATATCAATGTATTGCACATGGTTTTGTAATTAGTTATTTCACATTATCAACTTTGAAATCTTTGCTTGTTTTCTTTCTAATTTTAAAAATATAATTTACCAAGTAAATAATGATTTAAAATTGATACACGGTGAAGAAGAGCATGCATAAGATACAAAATTTACCCTAAAAAAATCTCATCTTTACCAAACTTTGTTAACTCAGTTCAAATATGATTTTATGAGAGTGACATTAAGAGAATTCATTGCTTGGCTTGTAAATACATTTGGAATGGACGTTGTCCAAGTTATTTTTTCAAGGTTGAAATCGTTTAACTGCAACAACATATAACAGAACATGAATAAGTAAATAAAACCCGGATGAATAATTTTCTTCGAATACAAACGCATACTTGTTAAACTTGTATGTATATATTGGGTGCATGATATAAGGTTTTGGAGTTTAGCAAAAGAGTAAGAGTAAAGGGTCCAAGATGATGGAAAAAAAAAAGGGCAGGATTTGGAAAGAGACGGTGGGGAGAGGCAGTAAAGGGTGAGTCCCACACATTTAGACATAGCCAGCTGGTGGCCTCCTACCTCACATGGCCTTTTTAGTCTCCTATTCCTATATAATCTCGTGGGACCCACTTTCACTCAGTCAAGACTCACACTCAAACTCCTCATGGGCCCACACTTAATTTTTATAATTCTAGTATTATGTAAACTAATACAACATAAATATTGGTCCTAACGTGACTCACTATGTGATTAATGTAATTGAGGTTCTCATGTTTTTCTGGAATTTTTTTTTTTTTGTTGTGCCTTAGCACACACTAGCAAGAAACTCTAAGGGTCCGTTTGATTGAAAGAATAGAATTTGGGTGAAAAAAAATGAATTATAGGGAATTGAATAGCCTAAAATTGTTTTTTTGGGAATAGTCAATTAATTGTGTTTGATTGGTATAATTTTTCACTTGAAAAATGTTGAAATTTTTTGTCATTTGGTGTTCGATTAGCTTTGTTTTACATGAAAATTGTCAATTTTAAGGGATGATTGTTTTTACAATTGTGGATGAATTTTATATTTATTACAAAAAAAAGATGGAAAACAAAAAATCACCTAAAAGGTGAGAAAACCAATTCACCAAAAATCAAGAAATCGGTCACGTGATGGCAAAGTAAAGAAATGAATTCTATGGAAAAAAAAAAAA
>CAIGRS010036506.1:0-12682 GCA_903798395.1 Fraxinus floribunda | reverse complement strand
GACTATCTTTTTGGGACGGAGGGGGTATCATTTGGATGCGCTTGATTATTTTTGTGTTACCGAGGATATAACCTTTATAGATGTTGGCAATTTTTATTTTTTTTATTTTTTGCTAAGCATTAGGTGATTGGATTCTAAGTGGTTCTTTTTTGGAGCTGGTGATATTGCGTGGACCTTATCTTTATGTTAGGTAATATAGTTTTTGACAATCTTTAGACAAAAATATAGTTGTTAAAGAGTTTTAAAATTCAAGGAGTAAATTGGAAGGTTGTATAGATGATTTGGGAGTCCTTGTGTTTCGGTTATTGAACAAGAAGAAAAAGTTGCTGGATTTCTGCTAGTATGCCGCCAAGTTGTTGCTCGAGCTTAAAAAATAGAAATATCTTCGCTAGCCTATCGCTCAAGTAGAGCACCTATCGTTGGACTCTTGCTCAAGGAACTGTGATGAAACCCTAATTCACGTTTTTCAAGAATCCTACCAATCCTATACAACCTAAACCTAAATACTATACCCAAGCTCCACTTCGTGAAAAGACTAGGTTGTATATTATTTTATCTGAGAGATTGCTTTTATCACATCCTATATAATATTCAATCTCCTTTGATTCAACCAAAATCATTGACAACATCAAATCCATATAATCATAACACCAAAACCCAACTTCCACATAATCTATCAGAGAGTTCTGAAGATCAAGGAAGGTGACCGGAGTTTCGGTTGAAGAAGAACAGGAGTACTGAGGTGATCCACAAGAGATAAATGATTCTAGAAGGTTGGGAGTTGGTGTAGGAGCACAGAGTCCAGGAGGGCCATGGTGATTATAGTCAGGAGGTCAAAAAGCAATAAGGTTTAGCCGGTCTAAACAGTTTGTAAGTCTTTATCATTTATAGTGGATTCTACTAGCTTGGGCCCAAAGTTTTTATCTTGTGAAGGGTTTTCTCCACCAACAATTTGTTGATGTTTTTACTTTCATGTAATATATCGACTTCGGTAATTCATCATTGAATAGTATTGCATGTAAATTCATCTAGGTAAAATTAATAATTTAAATTTGTTGCTGTTGTTAATTAATAAAGTTAAATTTCGCATACAAACACCTATTCACCCCTCTCTAGGTGTTAGTTGGACCGTCCCCTCTACTACTGTTTTAGGTATAGTTACCCATATGGACATATCTCTTTGGACTAAGGATGAACTAGCTGAGTGTAACTGAAACAATAAAAGGTTTCATGCCTTATTTATGGTTGTGCCCACCGAAGAATTTAGGAGAATATCAATGTGTGAGACCGCAAAGAAGTTTGGTATATCTTAGAAACCACACATGAGGGAACCACGACTATAAAGAACTCCAAACTGGAGATGTTGACCACTAGATTTGAAGAAATTAGAATAAAAGACGATGAATCATTCAATGATTTCTATGAAAAATTAAATGACATAGTGAACTCAAGTTTAAACCTAGGTGAAAAAAATCCCTGAATCTAAAATTGTTCAAAAAGTCCTTAGATCCTTAACTGAGAGGTTTAGACCTAAAATTACCGTGATTGAAAAGAGGGAGGACTTAGTACAGTTAAGATAGAGGAACTTGTAAGATCTCTCCAAACCTACGAACTCACCATATCGCAACCAAAAAAGAATAAGTCCATAGCCTTGAACACCATTAAGGAAGAACAGTATAACTCTATTGATACCGAGACCCTTAGGGATGAGGAGATAGCTTATTTTGTTATGAAATTCCAAAAAGTTCTTATGAATAAGAGAAAATCTCAAGATAGAAAGAAATGTGCCCTAAGTAAATTCAGAAAAGAGAAGCGTGATAAGACTAATACTAGGAGCTGTAGTAAGAAACCTCAATCAGTTAGATGTCATGAATGTCAGGATTTTAGACAATATAGGAATGAATGCCCTAGCTATAAGAAGAACCTAAATGAAGGAAAGGGTAAGGCAATGGCAATGTCACTAATTGATGATGAATCCATTTCAAGTGACCAAAGTAAGTCCTCTAGCTGTGAGGATGAAAGGAACAATATGACCGAAAAAATGTGTACCGTTTATGATTCAAACAGTAATGTTATCCTCGAAGGAATAAGAACTTTTGACAATTTTTATTCTTTCGAATTCCAAATGTGTGTGATAATGATAAGCTTGATATGACTAATCTTTGGCACCAAAGATCTGGTCATATAAACTAGAAAAGTTTGTCTAAATTGGCTAAGAAGGAACTTGTGAATGGTTTACATAACCTGAGAAAATTGAAAATACTATCTGTGGACCATGCCAACAAGATAAACAATTTAGAGTAAATCAAAAGCAAACCTCTAGCACCATGACAAACAGACCTCTAGAATTACTCCATATGGACTTAATGGGACCATCTATGACTAAACGCTTAGGTGGTAAACGCTAAATTTTGACTGTGGTTGATGACTTCTCTAGGTTCATATAGATTGAATTGTTGAGAGAAAAATCTGAAGTATTCAATCTAGTTAAGTCTTATGTAAGAGTCTTCGAATTGAGAAAGATTCCACCATAACTAGAATCCGGAGTGATCATAGAAAAGAGTTTGAAAACTCTAACCTTGAAAATTTCTGCTTGGAAGGGGGAATCCCACAAGAGTTCTTTTTATTGATAACTCCACAACAAAATGGAACAGTTGAGAGGAAAAATCGTGTACTTCAAGAAATGGTTAGGGCCATGCTTCATGGTAGGGGTTTAGTAATTCATTTTTTGGGTGAAGATATTAACACTACTTGTCACATAGTGAACAGAGTTTATCTTAGACTTAAGATTAAAGAGACGCCTCATGAAATTTGGAAGGGTAAAAAGCATAATGTCATATATATTCGAGTGTCGGTAGCAAGGTGACTAAGCTTAAAGAAAAATCAATTCCTGAAACGCCACACTGTCATCGGGTTTAGACACTCCAAAGAAAGAATTATCACCTAGCAATCGTTCCAACTTTCTTATTGAACCATCTCCTAGTAAAACTTCAATACTACCCATGGAACGTCTACCTAGTGATAAATCCAAACCTCCAAATGAACCTTCATCTAGAGTTAAATCTAATCATGCTAAAGTCAACAAATTGGGAATTTAGAAGAAGGGATGAGACTCCACAAGAGGGTTTTAAATAATTTGACATTTGCTAGTAATGTATCCTATATTGAGCTTAAAAAGGTTGAAGAAGCCCTTAGTGATGAATGTTGGAAAAATGCAATGCATAAGAACCTAAACCAATTTGTGAGAAATAATGTGTGGTGGCTGGTATGTAGACCTGATAATTGTACTTTATTGGTACTAAGTGGATATTTAAGAATAAGACCGATGATCAAGGTACCATAACCCGGAATAAGGCTAGGTTAGTTGCCTAGGGATACACTCAGGTTGAAGGGGTTGGATTTGATGAGACCTTTGCTCCCGTAGCTCATCTTGAATCCATTAGAATTCTTCTCGTTGTTGTTTGTAGCTTAAGGTTCAAGTTATATCAAATGGATATCAAGAGTATCTTCTTGAATGGAATATTTCAATAAGAGGCTTATGTTGAACAACATAAAGGATTTATCGATCCTAAGTTTCCACATTATGTTTATGAATTGAATAAAGGTTTATAAAGTCTTAAACAAGCCCTTGGAGCTTGGTATGATAGATTAACTGCATACCTTATGGAATATGGTTTTTCAAGAGGTAGTGTGGATAGAACTTTATTCATAAGACACATTGAGGAAATATTACTGGAGCACAGATTTATATTGATGACATCATTTTTTGTTCTCTCATTGACTCTCTTGTTTATGAATTTGTTGAATGCATGAATTAAGAATTTGAGATGAGTATGGTTGGATAATTAAGTTACTTTCTTGGTTTTCAAGTAAAGCAAATGGATGATGGGTTTTTTATATCTCATCAAAGTACGTTGAAGACCTTGTCAAGAGATTTGGGCTAGATAGTAAGAAACACACCAAAATACCTATGAGCAGAATGTTAAGTTAGATCATGATCATGCGAGTAAAAGTGTCAATCAGGCACTATATAGAAGTATGATTGGTAGTTTACCCTATCTTACTGAAAGTAGATCTGACATAGCATTTAGTGTTGGAGTTTGCGCAAGATTTTAGGTTGATCCTAAGGAATCTCATTTGAATGTTGTGATGCGTATTATTCGATATGTTAATAATACTATAGATAATGGTTGTACTCTAAAGATTCTAATCTGGATCTTCCTAGATATTTCTATGCCATTTGGGCTAGTAATGTTAATGATAGAAAAGAACTTCAAGTGGCTATTTTTATGTCGGTAATAATTTTGTAGTTTGGACGAGTAAGAAACAAAATTCTATCTTATAATCCATGACAGAGGACAATAAATAGATGCAGGAAGTTGTTGTACTCAACTGATTTGGATGAAGCAGATGTTGAGTAATTATAGATTTGAACAAGATACTACGACTGTGTTTTATGATAAAACAAGTGCCATTAATATTTTCAAAAATCCCGTTCAACATTCTCAGACCAAACATATTGATATAAGACATCCGTTATTCGAGAGCTTGTAGAGACTTGTGCTTAACTCTGGAACACATCTTTACAGAGAATCAATTAGTTGACCTATTTAATGAGCCCTTAAATGGTCTTAGGTTTGAATCTTTTAGGAAAGCTATTGATATATGTTTACCTCTTTGATTAGGTACTTAGGTGCATACATATACAGCTCATAGAGTTCATTCATTCCTGCATTCATCTTAGTCTCTGTATATTCATTATGTTTGATCTAATTCATTTATTTAGAAAAAAAGGGAGATATGTTTTTAAGTTAATAGATATTGTATAGTGTACTTGTATATGCTTTTGTGACTGAGTATGCATACATTTAATGAATTGTAACGCAGTTTCCATTACTTTGGTTAGTTTAATTTGGAGTACTGAGTATATGTTTCTTTATGTACCATCTACACAACACACACTATGATCTTGTGAGTAAGTCTTAATTGCGTGTGTTAGATTTTGGATGACAGTCAACTGTTAATGGGGTGACCTTGTACATGAATTGATTGTTAACTAGTTGACCTAAGCTTGCATATTCCTTTAAAAAAAAAAATTCATTTTATACTCTTTTTCGAAGCTTATTTGACTCGGGTTATTAGGCATGATGGGTTTTTCAAAACCTAATGCCCTAAGGTCAACATACTTGGAGTTATTGGATCAAAGCTTATTACAGGGATCATCTTAGTAGTATAATGGAAAAGAGTCTGCACATAAAATGTGAATAGTAAAAAAGAAATTATATATGCTTCACTTCAGGGTGAGAAACGAAAAAATTATATGAAAATAAGTGTTGCATTGTTCAATAGGTCCTAGTGGGTTTGACTTTATTAATCGAGGAAAATACTCACGTTGCAATGACGTTTAACAGGTCCTTTCTCACAAATTTAATGTTTGGAGTCTTGCTCACAGGGAATTAATGGAACTTTTTACACAAAACACTTATATTTTTACTCCATTTAAGTTTGATCTGAGTATATGGGAAATTTTTTCAATTCGATTATGTCTTACTGTGATAAATTGCATTTTTGAGTTAACATATATGTTGGAGTGCGTGCTATTATTTAAAAAAATGATATATTTTGAAATTTCAAAAATAAGGTGCTATTTTTGTCAATATATTTTCACCCGCTTCACGTTGAGCCATCGCTCGAAAGCCGGAATTAGAAGCTTTTTCGCTCGCCTCACTCAAACGACAAGCCAATTTTTTGATTTAAAACGTTTCATCCCAAAATTCGATTTTCCATCATTCTCTCCTCTCTCGCAATTTTTCTCGCAATTTCTTGGATCCCATTTCCATTACTTGATTTTCTTCCCTCATTGAAGTCCTGCATCAACATCTTTGTTGCAAAATCTCAAATTACCATCAAATTTCCACGAATTATGAAAGTAAAATGGAAACCCCTAACTTATGCTTTGTCGGTTTATATGGGGGGCTTTTGATTCTTGCATCAATTCATCCATATACACTTCATGTTAAGGTAATGTTGATGAGTTTCCATGCCTAATTGCATCATTTTTCTCCAAAATTTGCGAGTTTGAAGCTTAAACTCCCTATTAGGGTTCATTTTTTTTTTCAATTAATTTAATTTTGATGGAGGATGGGATATGATTAGATTTTGGCTTGATAATGTGTTGAATGTGATGAATTTTATTGGTTGGAAGCTTGGTGTGCATTAAGAAGTTGTCACTGCACGCCACGTGTTCGATAAAATGACACATCGAAATTTTTCATCAATTTTGGGCATCATATTTCATGATCATTGCACTATAACACAATTGAACACATTTTGGTCCTTAAATTGCACTTTTGGTGAAGTTTGCCTTGAATTTAATGTTGACACAATATCACACACAATTGCCCTCCATTCACATCACGTCACGACATCAAGGCATCGCGACACCCCTGCGTCAAAGCACCATGACATCTTCTTCCATGTCTCACTTCACTTAGTTGTCTAAGTCCTCTAGTTATCTAAAGTCATTTTGCATCATTTTACGTGCTTTGGATAGTTTTGCTTCATTTTTTGAGCAGTAGGTAGTTTTGCATCAGTTTGCATGCTCATGACATGTTTGTCTAGATTTTGGTGTATATAGGCTACTTTTGTACCATTTAGCGTGTGTATGACCTATTTGCCTCATTTCTCGTGCATATCATTAATTAGTTGTTCATCGCGGTATATAAGATCTTTAGTTGCATTTATTGATGTGTTTGTATTGCAAACTTGTCACATATGCCGCCTAAGAGAATGAGGACTACCATATAGACATCTAGTGTGACGCCCGAAAATTTGTAGAATAAAAACTTTTGGTTTTATGTGCTACATTTTTGTGTTGAGGGACTTAAGTGAAACAAGCAATAAAATAAATTTTATTTTGACCAAATAATTAGATATTGATAGAGCGAGATTTAGTATATCAATATTAGACTTGTTAGATAGACCATATTAAATCATGTATTTTAGACTCGATGAAAGTTAATTTGGATAAGTTTGAGATAAGTTAGAGCCAATAAAAGAAAATATATATACATGCAAAAGTTTTAACATAGTCAAAGTCCTAAAGAAAGTAAAATTCTGGGAGCTATCCCATCAGCTTTTTTTCTAGGAAAAGGACACATTACTATTAAAACAAAGGAAAGAGTTTGATTAGGTAGATAGTCACTGTTATAGTGGTAGTCATTGGCCAAGAATCAACATTGGCCAAGATAGGTGTTATATATATATAGTTACACGTGTCATATTATGATTGATTTACTAAAAATCTAATTCTTATCCAATTTGATAGACACCATTTTCCATCCCAATTGTAACATGACTCAATCACTATTTTTTTACTATAAATAGTGTGCAATTGTTACAATTCACCACCAAAGAATTTTACACAACAGCTTTCATATAAAACAGTTGTAAATTGCAAGTTTTTTTTTTTTTATCAAAAGCTCGTTTGATCAATCAATGTAAGATATTTTTGTTCAAGTGATTAGTTTCTTTATGCTTTTATATTCAGAAATTTATGCATGAATTGCCAGTGGACCTCCGATTATTTATTAAGAGATAAGAGATCCTTCGGGAATTTAACATGACCTCAGATGGGTGTGTCATTTGGTCACTTATATACTCCATAAGAGAATAGTGGTATAAAATGTTTATCTTATTGTGATATAATTGTGTATGAAAATTACACATATCTTATTGGATATTTTTAAACACTCACTCTTACAAAATTTTGTAGGTTAGTTCAGGTCAATTGGAACAGTGGCGGGATTGTGATGCGACTGCCAAGTGGAATCGAAGAGATAAAATATTAAGTTTATTTTTGCCCTTAAATTATTAGTCAACTTTATTTGTTCAAAGACATTTATTTAATTTGTGATTATGTTTTCATGTTTGGAATTATGGATATTCCAGTTATTTTTTTATTTAAAGAATATGATTTTATCGTTTTGCAAAAATTGAATTTTTGGTAACACTATTGTTTGTGAAACTTTGGGGTGTTACAGTTAGATATCAGAGTAAAGGTTTTGCTTTCCTAGGGACTTTGTAGTAATAATTAAAAAAAATGTTGTTACTATTTACGTGCACTATTTACTTGAACGGTGCTCGGCACTGTTCATATGAACACTGACGAACAATACATGCAATGTTCACATGAAAAGTGACCGCGCTGTTTTCAAAAAAAAAATGCAGATTTCTCTTTCTTTTCTTTTATTAAATAAATGATATTAATAATTATTTTAAGTAATTAACTAATAGTTTTTAAACGTGGCTTCAAATTTTGATTGTACATATTTGTATGTTTAGTTCTAGCCTTCGGGTGGTATTTTAAAATATACGAATTAGAAAATTCACATTTTAAGAGGTCTCGAGTTCCATTTATTCTTTGAGTTTCTTGATTTGCGTATTCGTAAGATTAAAAGACTTTATAAAAAATACCTAAACTGTCTAAAAATAGTTTGGGATTTAAGCGGTCCACTGGAATCCTTTGGTTGCGCATTATTCAAATTAATGAAACGAAAGACAATAATTCAAACCTCTCCAAATTTAAGAATATTCTATTTTCTAGAAATTTCTATTTCAAGGAAAAAAAAGGGGGGGGGGGTATTTCAAAAATTTTAGGAGTTTAAAGATAATGTAAAGTCTAACATACAATGCTATAAAGAATCATTGGCACATGGAGCTCACTATTCGACCACTCTTCAATTGTTCCCGGGTGTGAAATGAAATATTTTTTTTTAGTATCTTGCCTCTTAATATGAAATGTATAAGTATGCTTACCTCGGATGACTAATTAGTTGATTCTTATTTTTTTTTTTTGAAATATTGTTTATGTAATAAAATAAACTGCCACTCCAAAAATTTAACATCATTGAAGTTATACTTGTCACATGATTAGGACTTGGAAAAATAGCTAGGATGACTGGGAATAGCACAACATACTTGCAACGTGCTCAAATTGCTATCGAGAACTACATGAATTATGAAGTGAGACGGGAGGGAACCTCTGTTGAACATGTCAAAGATTTCCTGTTAAAATGGGAGCAAGAAAGATCATTCGGATATAATGAGGGGACAATCCTCTCGATACATCATCTTATAAACACTATGCAGCCTGAATGGAGAGACGTGGCTTACTTCTCGAGAGACATGGATTATGAGCTTTATCTACCTGAAGACTAGGACAAGATTGATTTTAGAGGATATCATAATCTTATGGAACCACAGACAGCTAGATCCAATGCCTAAGCATGTACCTAACCCTGAGCCAGAACCTGAATTAGAACCAGATAAGGAGCCTAAATCAAAACCAAATGAGGGACCCAAACTAGAGCCAAAGGAGGACCCCGAGCAAGAATTCGAGCCACAGAACTTCATCGATTTGGTTATGGATTCTGAAAACGAGTCATGCATTACTTTGGATTATGAGACTCCACCATAAAAGATTTCCATAGAAATTAGGAATAAATGATAGTTTCGTTGTTTATGAATTTCTTTTAGAAAATAAAATGTTACGTTTGAAAACCTAGTTTAATTTTTCAAGTGAAGATTTATATTAAGATTTATATTAAGATTTATATTATTTGATGAAAATACTGTCCAATATATATGTGAAGCCATCTACTTGAAACAAGGTACGTCTGCTAAAAATTTATTTAATTTAAAGATGTTGAAGGTGCTCCGGCAATACAACATTTCAATAAATTGAATACAATTATCAATAAGTTCATCTCAATCGATATTAAATTTGATGTCGAGGAATGTGCCTTAATCTATTGGGGCGTATGAGAGCTAAGGTCGGTAACTCTATAGGCAATGCAAAATTGAAATTCAATGATATTTGTGATACTATTCTTGCTAAGGAAGTCCACAAAGAAATATGGAAATGTCCCATTATCGAGTTCTACCTTTAATGTTGAGAATAGGGAAAGGGATTTCGAGAAAAAGCCCAATAAAGGCAACGATGGGAAATGGAGGAATGGTAGAAGCAAGTCCTAATTTGAAAAGAATGTGGATTGCGGAAACTAGATCAAGATTGGCCACATGAAAAAGAATTGTAGAGTGCCAAAGAAGAAGGAAGAAACGAATTACGACATTGATAATGTGGCGAGTGAAGAGGTACGTGATGCTTTACTTTTGTTGGTTGACAATCCTATTGATTCTTAGGTGATGGATTCAGGAGCTTCTTTTTCATACCACTGCACATCAGGAGATTGTGGAAAACTATGTTGCTCGAAATTATGGAAAAGATATATCTTGTTGATGGATAACTTGTGGTTATTATTGGTATTGGTGAAGTCAATTTGAAGATGTAAAATAGGTCTGAATGGAAAATCCATAAGGTAAAGCATGCCCCTAAATTGATGAGTAATCTGATCTCAGTTGGACAAATTGATGGTGATGGTCATAATGTGACTTTCTGTGCTCGTACTTGATTACTAAGGGAGCCATGGTTGTTGCTTGAGGAAATATATCTTAAACCTTTTACACTTCTAATTGGAGAGACATGATTGTAATATTACATGTTTTGATGTTACACACGTTTTACACTGTATATGAACACATCACAACCGTATATGCACATATCCCTACTGTCTATGCACACCCAATCGTATATTCACATATCCCTATCATATATGCACATAGCCTACCATTTATGCATACTATACCCTTCATGTATATTCTTGCTGTATATTTCCCATCATCGTATTTACCCAAGAATTAGTATAAAAAATAACAAAAAGGTTACCAAACACCCAAGCCCACCATACCATATGCCCCCAAATGGAAAATCACTACATATTGCGAACTTAAAACTACCAATGAAAGAAAACTATTCTAATTATCTAACTTTGAAAGCATAGACTTCCTTTTTTATTGGAATCTCTCAATACACACCCTATGGAAGCCAAATGTGGACTTCGTTCTTCATTTTCTATAAAAATTAATATTTGCAGGCAGCTACACTATGGCAGGTAGCTAGATGAATACCCATATCGTATATACATCCCATACCATATCCGTATACACACGCCATACTATATATGAATATACCATTTATTGCACATACCACACCACCATACCGTACATGTATATATCCCTACTAGATATGCACACACAATCGTATATTCACATATCTCTATCGTATACACATAGCATACCATTAATGCATACTATACCCTTAGTGCATAGTTTTACCCTATATTTCCAATCATATATGCACATAAACACACCGCATTTTCACACTAATAGGTGTAAAAGATAACGAAAAGGTCACCAACCACCCAAGCACATCATCATAAGCCCCCCAACCGAAAATCAATGCATATTGCAAACTTAAAACCATCAATGGAAGAAAATTATCCAAATTCTCTACCTTTGAAAATATAGACTTTCTTTTTTTGTTGAGATCTCTTATTCTCGCCTTATGGAGGCCAACCATGGATTTCGTTCTCTTATTTTATATTTGTTTGCAAAAAAAAAAAATAATAATTAATTAATTTGCAGAAATTAAAAAAAAAATAAAATAAAATTGTTCTTAATAATTTTTAATTCTTCCGTGACTAACACCCGTATATTGATGCCTTTTTTTTACAAGCAGCTACAGAAAATTTTAATTCGCATTTTTAAGGTTTTTTATCCGGCCCATTCATTCCTTAACCTACAGTATAGTTGCCAGCACGTCTCTAAACGGTTTTTTAAGGTTGAATATTGAGAAAACACGTACTCTCCATATTTTCTTCATCAAATAAGCTTTCAACCTTCGTTGTTCGATTTGTTCTTGGCGGTGAAAACATCAAACTCACTTAATCCAAATATCAAATTGCTACTTCCTACACATCTGTTAGAGTAAGATCAAGAAAATGTGACTAAAGTTCCAGTTGTTGGAGAACGTGTAGTTCTTCATTGATCCATAGGAGATAGACGAATCCGTAAAGTCGGGAGTTGGTGTGTGGGAATGCAATCCATAAGGACTTTGAAAACTACAGCTGGGAGTTGGTGCAGAAGCATGCAATCCAGGAGAGCTATGAGAATTACAGTCAAGAGGTCGGAAAGTACTAGCGGTAGTCGTGTCTGGCAGAGTGTAAGTTCAAAAGTCGTTTATAGTGGAATTTTGACTGGTAACGTAACAGGAATTTTTACCCAGTTGAGTTTTCTCCGTGATCAAGCTGCTTGTTATTTATTGTTTTTCATATAACTATGGTAATTTAACTTAGAATAATTGGACCGATTTAACCATCTAGAGATAATTAATAGTGATTTGTTGCTAATTAATTATTATGTTTTAATTCCTCATAAACATCATTCACCCCCTCTAGGTATAATTTGTGTTGGACCTCATAATTTCAATTGATATCAGAGCCACATTTTAATTCCTGGCCCTTAAATTAATATAGATGAGTTGGTCTCTATTCGTGCATCTGTTTTTTTTTTTTTTTTTTTTTTTTTTGATAAAATCAATTATGCATACTGAAAAGTTCGAATGAAGCATTCCTTAAAATGTTGGATGAGGGTATTTGGATCACTGTTCTAAACAGTTGGACTGCACCTTCATCTAGTGTTGTTGGTGTTGTTATACCCACTGATATTTCTCTTTGGACCAGGGATCAAGTTGATGATTTGTAACGCCCCGACCCGCATGGAT
>CAIGRS010036481.1:0-14801 GCA_903798395.1 Fraxinus floribunda | reverse complement strand
TAGCAAGAATTAGAACTTTATTTAGTTAAACATACCTGGGTCGTAGGATGAGGTTGACTAATGGATGCAAGGTGCCATGAAGTGCCTTAAATATTTCATTTCTCATTTTAAATGTCCTACTTTGTATTTAAGGTTTTCTATTTTTACAAAATATGCTAAGTCTACAAAATAGGTTAAACTCGTTCTCTGATACCATGGTGTAACACCCTAACTGCATGGATCGAAACGTCACTAGATTAACTATACTTTAGCCGTAATTTCGATAATTAACTATACTTTTAGCAGAAAGCATAAATATTTAATTTTTGAATTTGTTTCAAGAATTATTTAATTCTTAATCATCATTTCATATTAACGAATCATCTAATATTTTCTTAGAAATAAAGTCACTTTTAGCCAGTAGCAAAAATAGTAAAATGATACTAAATTTTGAACAAAGTCCGTGCAAATTCTACTATTTACATGAACAATGGCATGCACAAAAACTAGGAAAAGAATTTATTTTATTTTTTTTTTAAAAAAATAGCATAATTCAATACTAGAAACGTATTCCAAAAAAATATCTTTAGAATGTTTTACATGCACATATCCTTTATTGACATGAGATTCTAAGCAGAAAATAAAAGTAAATGTTGTTGTTTTGCTTTCTATCTCAAACAGCAATTGTCAAAAATAAATTCGTTTGCATAATTATCAACTTCGAAACTTCATGAAATTTTATAGTAAAGTAGGAAACTCTTTATAATATAACATATCCAAACATCAGCTTCCGTCAGCAACATATGAGGCATTAAAATATTTTTCAAAACCTCCGCAGGGACACGGTTTGGAAGGTTACTTAAAGTGACATATAAAATTCTACAGATATTGGATCGACATGATTTCAACTTTATTCAATAGCTAATCCATAATGCTATCAAACCCCATTGGTTTTGTCCAAAAATTCCAAGTAATGATAGAATTACAATTTTTTTTTTAAAGTTAAGGCATTAACTAAAATTTTAAACAACAGCAACATTAAATCACTAACACTTTGTTTTATAATCGAATTGAAAACATTAAGTCATAGGCTTCTCCATAGCGTGTTGCATCATTCTCTACCATCATCCATGCCCCAAGCAAAATAAATTAACCTGTAGGAAGGGAATTAACCCATGAGTTTGAGACTTAATAGATATCATTGGAGCATTTTGTTATCAAATTAGAAAAATTCGAAATGTAGATTCATACCGTCGCACGTAGAGGGATTTCTAGCAAAATTCGATTTCTATAGATTTATCATAACACATAGAGTCGGAAAATGATCATTCAAACTACAGTAGTACCGAAACATCGTACTTGGAAGTACCAATTCATTCAAACTTTTTACTAAAAATCATAATTTGAAAATGAAATAACCACTTGCACCTCTACCTACCTTTGTTTGATTAAATATTGCTTCCCGAATGCAACCGATGCCTTTAAACAATCTGCTTCACTTTTCTTTCCCATACTTGAATTTTTTTTTTTGTTCAAAGTGTATATATTTCAATAAATAAAATTCACATATATTAGAAAGTGTGAATAGTTTGGAAATGAAAGTTAAGAAAACGGTTGCATTCATCACTTGCCAATTAAAGAGAATTTAAAATGGGTTAATTGGTTAATTTTAGTTTCATTCCATAGTTATACACGCACGCGCGCGTGCAAATGTTAAATGTATATGAATATAATTTGAGGTTTAATGAAACATTTCAACCTACTAATTATGAGATTTAATGCCTTGACTATTCAACAAAACTATGAAAACCTGCGTGAGTATGATTTGAGGGAAATGAAATGAATTGGGTTTTTAAATTTAAATTCTCACTCTTGGTCCCTTAACTTTATTAAGTTAAAAAAGTTAGGGGAAAACATAAATCCTCAATTAGAATTTAATAGACTATATTTTACCNTGAAATGAATTGGGTTTTTAAATTTAAATTCTCACTCTTGGTCCCTTAACTTTATTAAGTTAAAAAAGTTAGGGGAAAACATAAATCCTCAATTAGAATTTAATAGACTATATTTTACCATACTTCAGTCATTTTGAAAAATAACGTGTACACAAAATTTAATCTTAAAAATATTTACTATCCATAAAATAAATTTTCACCGTCTGGTCCAATGTTTGGGAAACACTAAATTAGATCCTACTTTATTTAAATTTTTTATAATTTAAAGAAAATACGCATGGCTACTTATGAACTTTCATGAGATTAAAATTATTTAAAACATATCAAACTAGTATTGGACTTTTAAATAACTTATGGCTTGGACTTTCATAACATTAAATGGGCTACATCAACCTTCTTAAGAATATAAAATTTTGGGACCTTACAGACCGAGCATTGCATTTAAGGCCCGACCCATATACTAGAACTAAAGTGTATTGTATATATTTGTCCATTTTCCTCATTCTACTTACATACACGTTGTTAACACTTTTGAGCCCCTTTTGGTAAGAACTCTTCGGTTGCTCTTTTCTCTATGAACATGTTCCCTTAGTGGATCCTCTTTGCGAAACCTGCGTCCCTCAACTTGGCCAACGAGTTGTTATGACGACGTGTTATTTGACTATTATAACTCATTCCATTGTTTTAAATGGTGATACTCCGTACAAGATTTGGTATGGTAAATGTATTGATTATTCTATACTTGGGACATTTGGCTGTGCAGTTTTCTCTCATCAAAGTGAGGGAAACCTAGAACTTAAAAGCTTAGAAATGTGTCTTCTTAGGCTATTCTAAGGAAGTTAAGGGATATAGGTTATGGAATGGAAGCCAGAAAGGCGTGAGAATAATCATAAGTCACGTTTGTCACATTTAATGTGTTTGAGATACCTTGCAAAGAGAGTGAAGAATAGTAAAAAACTGTTAAGGAAGGAAATCCAGTTGAGGTGGAGCGTGTGAGTATCCACATCCCCATTACCTCAAGAAAGGTGGAGAATAATACAAAAAATCAGTAGAACATAGAGTTAGAAGGCTAGAGATGGAGAGAGAAGACCACATAGGAAACCCCAAAGTATGTCTGACTATACTATAGCCTATAGTAGTTATCAAGAACTTGTTGATAAGGAGCCTACTACTTATGATGAGATTACGAAGAGTGAAAAAGTGAGGAGTGGCTAGGTGCCATGAGAAAAAAGATGAGTTCTATTGCCAAGAATCAAACTTGTGATCTAGTTCCTAAACCTAAGGATAAATCTGTAGTTGGATGCAAATAGGTTTATAAAAGTATGGAGGAAACCACTAAAAGTGAGTACGTGAGATACAAGGCCATGTTAGTAACCAAGGGGTACACACAGAAGGAAGGGGTAGATTATAATGAGATCTTTTTCATCAATTGTTAAGTATACAACTATTAGGGTTATGCTTGTTGTGCTATTTATTATGACTGAGAACTTGAACAACGTGATGTCAAAACTACTTTTTTGCACGATGATCTTGATTAAAATAATTTTATGAATCAACTCTAAGGTTTTGAAAGTAAGTCTAAACCTAACTATATATGTTTTCAAACAAATTTCTTTATGGGCTAAAATAATCTCTGTGTCAGTGTTATAAAAACATTGACTCTTATGTGTTATCAATTGGTTTCAAGAGGAGCGAGTTTGACCATCACTTGTATTACCTGCACCACAACACTAATAAAGAGTGTGTGCATTTATTACTTTATGTGGATGACATGTTGTTAATTGAACCAAACATGAAGGTGGTAAACAAGATTAAAATGGAGTTAGGGAAAGAATTGGACATGAAAAACCTAGGACATGCTTGAAGGGTCTTTGGTATGGAGATTAACTAGGATAGATCTAATTCTTGCTTTTATGTGCATCAAACTCCTTACTTGCTTAAAGTTTTGAAGAAGTTTGGTATGCTTGATTGCAAACTTACTTTTGTGCCTCTTGAAAACATTTTATTTTGTCAAAAGAACAATCACCTTCTAATGATGAAGAAAGAGAATTTATGAATAATATTCCTTATTCAAATGCCATTGGCTTCGTTTGTATCTTATGGTCTGTACTAGACTTAATTTGCTTTCACTGTAAGTGTATTAAGTAGGTATATTTCTAATCCTGGTCCCAAAGATTGGGAAGCATTAAATTGGTTGCTTAGGTACTTGAAGGGTACCCTTAATGCGGGGTTAGTCTATAAATCTGCTAATGATAGTGTAAAGCTTAAAGGTTTAACAGATGCTGACTATTGTAGTGATAAAAGTAATAAGAAATCTACTTCGCCTTATATATTTACTTTGTGTGACTCTTGTGTGAGTTGGAGGTCTAACTTCAACATATAGATGCTTTATCCATCACTAAATCTAAGTATATTGTTGCCTCAAAGCTATTAAAGAAGCTTTGTGATTTAGAAGCTTACTTATTGAATTAGGTGTTTAAAGTGACAATGTGATAGTATACTTTAATAGTCAATCTATTATTCATCTGTGTAAGAATGTTGTATTTCATGAATGTACTAAACATATTGATGTTAGGCTACATTTTATTAGAGATATAGTATCTCAAGACTTGATAAAATTTGAGAAAGTGCATTCAGATTATAACCATGCATATATGAGCACTAAGGTGTTCCCTCTGGTAGATTTTAGAAGTTGCCTTGCGATTCTAAACATTGGTAAATGTATGTGACGTTTCGGATTTTAATTAAAATCACGTTATACAACTACTAAACTAGTTTTGTCTCTTTTACAGGTGTATTTGACATGAAGGTAGAGGTTTGTTAGGTATTTTGATACCGAATAAACCCGGGGCGATGATGAATCATCAGATCGGATTAAAATCATATGGTTCATTTGGAACCTATTATTGACACTATTTAAAATTGTTTGGAACCTATTATTGAGACTATTTAAAATAGTCAATCCAATAACACACAACTAGTAACTCACAAAAGAAGTTGGACCGAGCATTGCATTTAGGGCCCAACCCATATACTTGACCTAAAGTGTATTGTATATATTAGTCCGTTTTCCTTGTTCTACATACATACACATGGTTAACACTTTTTGAGCCCCTTTTGGTGAGAACTCTTCAACTGGTCCTTTTTTCTGTAAACTTGATGCCTTCCTTCGTAGGTCCTCTTTGTGAGACCTCTGTCCCTCACCTTTGTCAGCACCCTGGCCGGTGACTTGGCTACATAGTTCGCCTTCTACTGCGTCGGGTCTTTCCATGCTTCACTACCACCTTCGTTACCTTCGTACGTGGCTGCCTCTAAGTGATTCCTTGGACGGTTTCCTTTGTGGTTTTGAGTGTGGTTAATAGTTCCATCTTGTGGAGCTGCTTTGTATGTTATTGGACTATTGATCTGGGCCTTGTTCAATCCATTTTGGTGCCAATCTTTGTGATAATCGAAAGGGAAATGTTTGCTTTATATTCACGGTATTAATTCCATTTTTGCTATTGATTTGGAACTTACTTTGTGTTGGTTTCAATCCATTTTTGGTGCCAATCTTTGTGATAACTGAAAGGGAAGTTTTAACTTATATTCACGGAATTAATTCCATTATTTTTATTGATTTGGGACTTAGTTTGTAATGGTTTGATCATTGAAGGTTGAGTTTTACTTCACGGTCCCATGGTATAATGGTTGGTTCATTGCGCGAACTCTTTTTTGGAGGATATAACTTGGGAGGATTCCTATGGGCTGCAACAAAAGTTCCATTTATTTCAGCATTGAGGACAAAACTCTTGAGAATGTAACAATCAAGTTTTAAATTAATTTCTAATGTAGTCTTAATTTTGAAATATTTATTTTAGGAACAAGCCAAATTTGGATAGTATGTGTTCCACGATTTATTTTTTGTTGCTTGATTTATGTTTTTGTCATTAATTAGGTTGATGACGCTTGAGCATAAAGTATCAAGTATTTTATCTGAAAACAATTTGGAAACTATTAAATGTATAAAATTTCTATTTTTTAGTCTAAACCGTGTATTTCTCTTCCACAACTTGGTTTTATGGGGTGCCTTCCTTCTTAACATAGAAAGGGGAACCGTGCAACATAAGTCTACTCTGATAAACTAACTTTCGCCTTTTCTTAAGTTATTTCGGAACGAGATAGAATTTTAATACAATTTAAAGAAAGCTTTGCAATGGAGAATTTGAATACATTGAAATAAATTATTCATTGATTGATAAAAGTAGAAAATTACAATTGATGGTGCAGGAAGTGAACACTTTTTCGAATACCTTATACCACTATAATAGCTTAAGAAAAATCTAAGTGATAGGAGTGGATGTTTAAAAGGCAAGGAATCATACTAAATGTTTACAAATAACATGGTTATTTTATAACTGAAATAAACTATTACAACTTCAACAAATATTTACAAAGTACAGTCGAAGTTGGGTAAACTACGCCTACGAGTGGTCAATGAGCTAAGTATAGCTGATGTCCTTGACATTCTCCCATATTTATTATAGGGACGGTCTCGATGACATTAATGTATGATAGGCTTCAAATTAGTGGTTTGAAGACTCCAAGGTCATTTACTTTTACCCAAGTATTCTTCTTGTTGCTGCATCCACTTCATTTCATTACATACTTTTGATGGTATTTTCGGGAAGCCCTTGCAACTCGATGTGCAAGAATAGTTTCAAACAACCCTTTTCCTGTCTTTCTTCAATTCAAACTCAATTTGTTTCGACCTGTTTTTTAATGTACCATGAAGCGAGTTATTCTCTGTATGCGACTTTCCTAGTACGTTTCATGTTAGGTAATAGACCAATATATTTTAACATCGTCTGGAGTATATCCCTCTCATTGGTTTTATTTGTCAAAAAGTTTAACCATCACCAAATCTCCCACAGTCACAATCTCAAAAAGACTTACTGGTAGAAGAGCTCTTTTAGGCATTAAAGAAAACCTAAGCTGCGTCCAAAATTTTTATGCGAAGTAGAGATAAAGTGATAAAGGTATTCCTCCAACAAGAAGTTGAAGTGGCCTATCTTTTTGTTTGATTGTAGGTGAAACTAGAAATCTTGCTCAAAGTTGAACTAAAAAGTCTGAATAACTCGGTACAAAATGTGCTAGTGAATCAAGTATCCCAATCACTAATGATGTCATGGCAGTCCCCAGTATTTGACAATGTGTTAAAAGAAAAGTTGAACGATCTCTTTAGCAGATACATACTTAGGCGCTGCAATGAAAATTGCCTACGTTGATAAATGGTCTACCACGATAATGATAGTGGCAAGTCTCCAACTTTTGGCAAGCCAATAATGTAGTCTATCGATACACTTTCAAATAGCCGAGTTGGGATGGAAAGTGGTTCTAGCAAGGCTACTTTTTCTATTTGTTTGCTTTATAATGTTTATAGACGAGATATATTTTCACATAAGTTGTAATGGCATCCCATATTTGGGTCTAATAGAGTACACTCTATATCAGAATAAAAGTGTGTTCTTCTCTAGGATGTCCTACCCAATGTGTGTCATAACATTCCATGGTGAAAGATCTTTTTAAATCTTTTCATAGAGGTTATTTTATTTGGTTTTCAACAGATGCCCATCTATTTAGAATTGACGAGTCCTGCCATGCTTGATGAGGTCAACCAAATACTGTGTTGCTGGGTCCTTCTCCAGAAGTGTAGTATTCGGTCTCTTATGTTTGTAGTAACTTCACTCCCTAAAAGAAAGGACGGAGAGTAGATGGTGGCTAAGTCAACTCGCCGACTAAGATCATCTACTACAAGATTGCTAGAATCGGCATAGTTCTACAAGATAAAGTTGAACTCCTAAAGAAGTTTTTGCCAACAAGCTTACTTGTTCGAAAGTTTCAGTTGGGGCATGAAGTGGCTAGCATCAATATTATTAGTCTTCATAATGAATGGAGACTTAATCAGACGGTGACACTAAACTCTGAGGCAATGGGCTGCCGCCATGCATCGAGTAACGACATTCTGTAGTATTCAGCTTCTGACTTTCGTATGCGACCAGATGTTCTTCTTGCTTAAGGAATCCTTCAAGAGAAAAATCTAAAGCATTCTTCTAAACTTCAAATAATTTAGTTATATCTTGTAAGCCCAAGATCGGATTTGTTAAAAGCAACTTGGCAATAACCGACCAAGCTTAAGCTTTTCTTTCCTTATTAATTCAATTAGTGGTAGTGCAATTTTTGAATATCCTTTCACAAACCTTTGATAATAATTGCATAACCCAAGAAACGAGCATACATAATGTACGTTCTGTGGTGGTTGTCAATCCTTGATTACAATGACCTTCTTCGAATCTGTGCGGACTTTTCCTTGCTCAATAATGTGACCACACAAGAAACTGATAGAGGTTTCGACGAATGAGCACTTAGATGGTTTCATATAAAGTTCATTCTCCTATAACTAATTAAGAACATTTCTTAAATGTTGCATATGTTCCTCGAAGGTCTTGTGGTAAATTACGGTGTCATCCAGCTACACTACCACAAAGTCATCCAGAACCTGTGAAGTACCTAATTCAACATTGTGCACAACATCGCAAAAGCATTATTCAAGCAAAAAGACATAACCTTGAATTCATAAGTTTTATATTTTGTCTCCGCTGCAGTTTCACCGTATCATCTTCCTTGATCGTAACTTTCCAGTATCAAACCTTAGATTAGTTTTTGTATAATACATTACCCTACTTAAACTGTCAAAGCAATCCGCCACATGTGGAATATGATAATTCTTTTATATAGTGATCTTGTTTAGGGCTCAATAGTCACAGCACACTCGAAGAGAATCACCGGCCTTTTTTTTTTTGAAATGACACGGGAATTTCATATGGCAATTTCGAAAGCGCAATAATCCTACTTTCCAACATTTCTTTCAATTGCTTTCTAAGCTCCTCAAGCTTAGGTTGAGACATATAGTAGGGTTAATGGTAGGTAGTTTGGCACCTGGAATGAGCTCAATTTCATGATCGATTACCTTTTTGTTAGCAATCACTTTAGTAATTCATTCGACAAGATGTCCTCAAATTCTTGGTTAATTTGACAAGTTTTAGAATATAAATAGTCACCTCATCGATTTTCTCTAATTGAAGAGTGCGCTAGAATGAGGGTTCATTTTTCTTGAAGCCTTTGTTGCTAAATTGCATAGCTAAGATGCTCTTCTCACCCATCCTACCAGGTTGTGTTGGCATGAAACACAACTTACTACCAATCATCATTAATAAATCAGGTATGACAACACTGCTGTCTTTGTATGTTGAAGAAACTCTAATCTCAAAATAAGTTCGAAGCCATCCATCTGAAAGCAAACAAATTAGTATTTTCTTCAAAAGGACCAACCTTGATTAACACGTATTTGGCTACTTCAGTAATCAATTGATCATATGAGTTGATAACTTTGACTTTTCAACTACCTTTCTCTAGAACAAGTCCTAGACATCTACTTCAATATCCACCATAGCCCTAATTGGCTTCCTATTGATCTTCACATCGATGTATATTAAACCTTTTGCCCTGCAAATATGGGGTTTCAACTCTTTCTCTTTTAGCTCCTTTGAGGGAACATAGTCTTTTTAGTTTACTTGGTATGATATTGTATTGCACCGATGTAAAAATGCATAAACCACATCTTAATCCTCTTTGGATTTGATCTTGTAGTGACTGCTAGCTTGTTGGGCATCTTGCTTTGAACCTGATGTTCCACTTTCTAGTTGACAAGATACATTTACAAGTCGTATCTATGGAAAATCAGCCATCCAATGAGGTCTTTCACATAGAAAGCACACAATTTTAGGAGCATTATCATATCTACCTCTCGACATCTTTCTTTTATTCCAGTTATTATGATGGCTACCCTAATAATTGTCCTGATGGGTACCCTTATAATTGCCTTGAATGTTACTCTGACAAGGTACATTGTCTAACGACCCGACCTTGCGTCGAAATCGTTATCATATCATACGTACTGTCCGCTTTGGGAGAGTATACGTACATCTTATCTCTCATGACTTTCTAACGTGTCCTAGGATTCGAACTCAAGATCTCCATCATATGGGAGACTTAAGTTGAGTCCTGGTACCAATTGGGCAACTTGCCCTAAGTTGAATCCTTGTACCAATTGAGCACTTGCCCAATTGGTACCAGGATTCAACTTAAGTCTCCCATATGATGGAGGTCTTGTGTTCGAATCCTGGGGACGTGTCAGAAAGTCGTGAGGGGTAAGATGGGATTAGGCTCTCCCAAAGCGGATAGTACGTACGATATGATAACGACTACGGCGTAAGGTTGGGTCGTTACACGTTGATAGCCTTATCCTTTATGGTAAGAATAACCTTCTTTCCTCCTCAACTAGATTGATTATTACTTTATGGCTGATCTTTTCTTGGATCAGGTTGATAATCTATTAAGCATTAGACGACTTCTATTGCCACACTCAAATAAACTAGCTTTTGACTTTGAAGTTTCATGTGTGTCCACGGCTTCAGCCCTTCAATGAACATGAAAAGCTTATCCTTTTCTAACATGCCTGGAATATTCATCATGTCCCCTAATAAGGCTTTCACGTATTCTTTGATGGAGCTTGTATGTTTAGTTCTCATAGTGCCCATCGGGATTGATATTCCACATTTTTCAAGAAAAAACATGATATGATCGCCTCTTTGAGAAGATCCTAAGAATCTAGTTAGACCATGTTGCTACATTCTTCAATGGTAGCACAAAAAGTATTGTTGTTAAATAGAAAGTTCTTGACTTCCTTTGCATCACGTGTACCTCCATAGGTGCACAGTTCTAGGATTTTGAGCCTAGGGACATACTCTTATGTAGGAGCTTGCCCTTTGCCAACCACATGTTAAGAGTATTCCCAATTGAAGTCTCAATGATTAAATTTTTCCCTATAGATCAGAGATATTGCAACATCATCGATTATATCAAATTGGATGTGTAATTCATGGATATCCATTTCGACGACCTCAACCTTTTTCTCTACGATCTCGACGAAATAGCATAATCTAGAAGTTTGCCCATCAAGTGCATCCACTGTGATGATTTATGAAAGTGTACTTAAGGAGTTCGAGAAAATGCCTCAAAAACTACTTATGTATGCCATGTTTGTTGACTCTACGAAAGCCCATCTAACAAAGTAAACAAAATAAGCGTGCGAATTGGGAACAAAGATAAAAGTGAAAGTCGTGATGAAAATGGAAAACAAATCAACACTGCAATTAAAGAAGTACTAGTCTATAATATAATGACCCGGGCTCGTGTCCAAGCCATGATATCATACGTACTGTCACTTTGGGAGACCCTGAGCACATTTTACCCCCTCATGGATTTCTATCGAGTCTCCCAGAATTCGAACCCAATACATTTGTCATATGAGAGATTTAATTTAAATAAGTATTTTTTGTAACGATCCTAACCTTGTGTCCAAATTGTTATATGATACATATTATCCGCTTTAGGAGGGCTAAGCCCATCTCACCCTCACGACTTTACGTCGCATCCCAAGATTCAAAGCTAAAATATCTACCTTATGAGAAATTTAAGTAAAATCTTAGTATGAGGGGGTAAGATGGCCTCATGCCCTCCAAAGTGGACAGTTCGTGTGATATAACAGTTTATACACGAGGTCCCAGTCGTTACATATAATAACTTAATACAGTATGTGACTTTTGACCAATGCATTATATATTTTCCTTATTAATGAATCTGCATATTTTCTGGAAATTTTCACTATGTAAGGTATGTTTGATCCCCATTGTTTTTTTAGTGAAAATAAATTTTGTAATTGTAAACTTTTGGAAAATACATGGTTAAAAAGTAATAAATGATTTTGAGTTTACTTGCAAAATTATATTATTAAGAGAATGTGTGGTTGAAAATGAGTTGAAAAAAATTAGGTTTTAATAAATAAGGCTCAATCAGGGGCGTAATTTTGCTTATCACCGCAATTTATTTTATTTTTTTATTGTTAAGAATTTTATTTTTGTTCTATTTTGCTATTTGTCATGCATTAGAAAGTCACATTAGGAGTATTTTTTTAATTAAAGTATCACCCACTCTGTCATTTTTATTTTATTTTTAACAAATCTTTGGTCAAGTCTCCAACGTACTTAATAAAAATTATTTAAACTGACATTTAGCTCTTTCTTTTATTTTTTTTTTTATCGTGTTACATAAGAATTAAGGTTCTTCATTAGAAAGTATATCACTTTTAAATTTTTAATTAAAATGTCAACTGCGTATTTTGACTATTTTAACATAACTTGTTTAACTTTTTCCATATAGCATGTTTGACTAAGATTTTTAATGCTAGCTATTTTTGTTTTTGTTTTTGTTCTGTTTTGTTATTTGTTTTGCATTATAAAGGGTCATATTATCACTACAATATATAAAAGAGACAAGTTTGTGTCATTGTTCATATGACATCATTTATGAGATGACGTCATGAAACGTTAACACATTTTCTCGGCTTGATTTCCCTATTCTTTTGCTGTAAATTTCATTGTTTAATGTCTTCAGGTTGCAAATATTCTCTAAGACTGTTTTCTTCTTTTGCCTTTTATGTATCAATAATAATATCACCGCTTTCACGTTTCATTAATCTTAATCTGTAATTATTTCTGAGTAGATATGGTGAGTTTTTCCTTCATTATCTTTATGGGTTGCTTTGTTCTTTGTATAGTTTTCTTTATTTGTTTTCACGCATTTTATGTGAGAATGTTCGCTTAACTTGGCTCTTCAAATTATATGGTTTGCTTTATTTCCATGATGCAGCCATCAACCCAAATTCGGTTTTTGCTGTTATGATTTCATTATATTCAACTCATTCACATAAATGTTGAATGTTGGACGATTTTGATTAATTTCTGGAAATTTATCATTTATCATCATTCAATTTACACTTTCATTTAATTAAAAAAAAAATTCTCGTCTCTCTTCGTGCACGGCCTCTTTTTTTTTTTTTTTCCAATTTTTCCTTCCTTTCTTCTTCACTTTTTCCTTTTTTCTTTTACCTTGGAACCTATTTTCTTGGTGTCATAGGTTTGTGTTAGGGATAATAATGGTTCTGTCCATGTACAAGTAGCATGATTGTGTTAGTATCTCTTGTAAAGCGAATATTTATTGGACATTCATTCATATCTAAGCATGCTTGCTATTAAATAGGTTAGTCATTTTAGTTGTAGCCCAATTGGTTTTAATTTTTGTATTTGTGTAAAAGAGATTTGAGTAAAAATTAGTATTATTTTATGAAATTCGTAATTTTTATCAATTTTTCAATCACACATTTCATTATCCTTTTATCAAAATTTACTAAAAATTTAATTTTTTATCCAAACCATAAAGGGGCGTAGCATCCTTGCCACATGAGGTAATTATATGAAGAAATCGAATTATGTTTGCATCAACTAGCCCTCTTCAACAAAGAGACGGTGTAGTTAATTTGATTGACTCATGATTAACTTATTTTAGCATTTCTTTCATCTTTTTTTTTTTTAATGAGTGATTATATTATCACCGGATATGAACACAATCTCAGAAATTAATCTTATATAGGATCGTTTTATGAAGGACTAATTATACTGATGGTAACCAAACTTTCATCATAACTGTGATTAGGTCACTAAACTTTAACAATCGGGTAACTTAACTTCAAGTAGATCACTTTGTATTGCTACTACTATAGAAACTAATGTTTGTATATGTGGCAATCCACATTGATATTTATGCACTTATATGGGCTTTGAATACAGACATTTAGAAGTTCTTATGATTAATTATGGTCTAATCTTTTGTATATTTTGTTTGTTAGATAAAAATCAATTATTGGAAGTGAAATTAGAACAAAGAAGAAAAAAGGGCAAAAAAAGAGGATTTCCAAAGCTCGTGAACCTATTGAATATAGACATAGTTGATTCAAACCAAAAAATGATGATTGAAGATCACATAAGACCAGATTGCAATTGAAGTCAAAAGAATGAAGCATTGAAATATAATCAAAATCTTTTCACCAATTCAGATTTTCAACCACATATTAGGCCATTTTTCGCATATTAAACGTTCAAATTGGAAAATTTATATTTGTACAATAATTTTATCATTTTGAGTTAGATTTTCAATCACTTTGAATCGCCTAAATCGGATATTGAAAAATAAAGATATGACAAAAATGTTAATGGCTGCGTAGAACCATGCACGGCGCGAGGACAATTTTTCTTATTTGAGTGGAACTCTTTTGAAACTTTAATGTGAACAAGTTTCTTATCCTAATTTCACTTTATATAAATCGAGAGCGTGGGGATAACATTCGAGGGACCTCTCATATCATATTAAACATCAATTATTGCAATCAAATGGAGGCAAAATCATTAATCTTTGAAGAGAATTAAGAGGCAATTATAGAATTTATATCAGTTGCAGATCCAGCTTTAGTTTTGGGCTATGAAGGGAAGGTACAACGTGATTCAGTTAAAAAACCATTGAACAGACTCAAGAACTTCAAGATTAATCCTCTTTTCCTTCATTTATCAAAAAAGCGGGTGATATTCTACAAAATAATCATAATTTCTTGTAATTTTGCAGTTTTAAGCTAGATTCTTATTTACTAAGCGAACTCTTATTATGAAGTTTATAATATAATTTCAATTTTCCTACTCCAAATATGTGTTTATTCTTGAATGATTGTTATAGAATATAATAGTTTTCAATTAATTAGTGTTGACGTCAAAAATTGTATAGACAAGATTCAAGCCAACTTAATAGATGATCTGTAAGAGCTAAATTACTAAAATAGTAGAAAAAGAGGGAAATCTGTATTAAAAGGAAAAGCTTGTAGAA
>CAIGRS010036476.1:0-15306 GCA_903798395.1 Fraxinus floribunda | reverse complement strand
AAAAAAAAAAAAAAATTCTTTTTGCCTCTCTTCACTCATTAATTGGGATTGAAAATTTGGGATTGAAAGGATAAATGGGGGCATGTGTCGAGACATTGTCCCGGGTTTCGATCCCAGCATCCCAAACTTTAAAAATTTCCCTAAAAATATGTGATGTGTGCCATATTGTGTTCGCCTCGGTACTATAGTCCTATTTTAATTAATTCTGTGTCCCTAAGCATTTAAAAATATTAAAAAGACANTTGAAAGGATAAATGGGGGCATGTGTCGAGACATTGTCCCGGGTTTCGATCCCAGCATCCCAAACTTTAAAAATTTCCCTAAAAATATGTGATGTGTGCCATATTGTGTTCGCCTCGGTACTATAGTCCTATTTTAATTAATTCTGTGTCCCTAAGCATTTAAAAATATTAAAAAGACATTACCGAAACCACTAGAGGGATTCTTTCTCCAAATTGCAAAAGAATAAGAAAAATGAAAATCCCTGAAGCCCCTTTTTATACTTTTTTTTTTTGGCACCCAGGCTGCAATATTGACAAAAAACTTATTTTTATTTAAGTAATGCTATTTGTACACAGTACATTATAAGTTTGTTTCATGAGAATAATTCAACCAAAACAAAACATTTTAATTTCTAATTTTTTATTAGGCTTACATTTGAAAGGAATGATTTTTGTAAACCATGGTGGCATAATTCCATGTCATTAGCTCAACAATATTTCATCATTATAATATAAATATTGAATTAACAATGACTTCACGATCGAGCCTGAATGTCTTGGTCTTTTCATCACTAATTGCAAGCTGTATTAGAAGGCGTAAACTTCAACATGTGTATATTTATATGTTAGGTCAAAAAGTTTTTGGTTAAAAGTTAAAACGATGGAAATTCATAGTTAGTTGCCTTCACAATTTTTTATAATATAATAATATCTCTCTCTCTCTCTCTCTCTCTCTCTCTCTCTCTCTCTCTCTCATGTGTATTATATGTATGTATGTATGTTTATTTAAGTTTTTGGTTAAAAGTTAAAACGATGGAAATTCATAGTTAGTTGCCTTCACAATTTTTTATAATATAATAATATCTCTCTCTCTCTCTCTCTCTCTCTCTCTCTCTCTCTCTCTCTCATGTGTATTATATGTATGTATGTATGTTTACTTGGAAATTTCGTTCTGAATATATCCAATAGACAGAATATAAAGTTTGGATAATAAGACGATCGATATTATTAATGTGTTGAATTTACTTAGTTATTTACACAAATAGTTCAATAATTTACATCATTGCTAAGTAAAGTCTAAAATCATCATGAGCCACATAAACAATACACTCCAACATATGATGTATGAATAATGCTTCACATCCAAGCCCAAAGACAGGGCCAAAAACAGGGGGTCGAGGTGGTTGCACCTCGGCCCTTGATTCCAATTCATGTGGGGCCCTGCTCTTACAAATCAGGGGTTGAGGTGACCTGTTTTTGGGTCGGTTGTTGACCTTGGACAAACAGTTTAATTCTTGATGTATTATCCGACTGTTGCACATTAAATGGGCCTTTGAATTTCACTCCCCTATGACACGTAAAAGACACATGTCTGTAAAACGAGCATCCTTTCATTTACCACTTGCCCTTTTCACCCTTTTCACCCTCTACACTCCAACCACCTTCAATCAATTCCAAAAATTAGGTAGTTGGAGGCATGTGGGTAAAAGGGAAAAAACTTAAAAGTAAATTCTTCAAAATTCACATGCAACCGTCCTTTATCGTCAAAACCTTCAATTTTGAAATTGGATTGCTCTGTGCAACGGACAAATAATCTCTGAAAATGGAAAAAAAAAAACGTGGAACAAATAGGTGCTAGGTTTTACTTTGTAATTTCATCTCCTCCATAAGTTTAATTTCACTTCACCATTCACTCGAGGTCAAGCATACCTTCCTTGAGTACAAATTAGTTTTTATTTGCGTTATTAATAAAATGGGCCACGGATAACACTTTAGGGCCTTGTTTGGTTTAGATAAAAATCAGTTTTTTTTAATAGATTTTGATAAGTTAAATTATACTCGCAACCAAAATTTGACTTTGCATTTCAAAAATCAACTGCAAATAATTTCTTTTAAAAAATCAAGAGCGCTCTATTCAAAAATCTATGACCCCTCCCTCCCTCTTTGGTCGCCTCACCAAAATCAATCATCGCAGTCGCGCGTGGTGTTGATGAACGCCGCGTGCAGAGTGCCGCACACAGTGACAATGAATGAAACTTGTTTGTGACCAATTATTTGGGTGATTGTTAATTTGTGATTAATAAATATTTGATCGATAAAATGAGTAATTTGCGATTAATAAATAATATGCGACCTAAAATAATGTGATTGCGACTTAATTTGTAATTGTCACTTGCAATTTCTGTTTTTGTGAACTCAAACTAATTATGTGATTTGTGACTATGATCATAGTTAATATTTATGACATTGACACCTGCTTTTTTGAAACTTTTTTATAAGTTTCTTATTTTCAAAAGTGTATATTCAAACCTTCGTAATTATGTATTCTTCCATTTTGATAAAAAATGATAAACAATAATTCTTGGATTTGATTCGAATTTTAATCAATTTTTTTTAGTTGAACCAAACAAGGACTAAAAAACAAATCTTATATCTTGCTACTACTTTGGCCATGTCATAAAGTTGAAAACCATCAATAGAAGGGAGAAAGCAGATGGGATTTGCCATTATATTTGTTAAACTTACAAACATAAAAAATGTAGGGCAATGCAGAAATCTTTAATTCAAAAATTAATCTAACGATCTAAAATACATATGTTGTTTCGTTTATTGTTTGGATATTCCTTTCAAGCCCTCATAATTCTCTATAAATACCTGATTCATTCGAACTCGATCTTCACGACTTCAAATTAACTGACCTTGACATTTTGTAATAATGGATAGCCAAAGCAGCCATATGATGATCGGTGAGGCCAATGCATCGCTACTTATGGATCATTTCCGTGTTGGTCAGGCAACCGGAATCACAAAACCAATGATCAAGCGCTCTGATTTTCCCAAGGATTTTGTCTTTGGTTCTGCAACATCTGCTTATCAGGTATGTGAAGTATACGCAAAGAAAATGCTGAAAGGGTCTGAATATGTATATAATATTAAACTTTTATCATAACACTTAAAAAAGGAAAAGAATAAGAAAAAAAAGGCTTGCAAATTGCTTGTGTTTTGGTTGATTAATTTGTTTTCTCTGCCATGTATTTTAGGTCGAAGGTGCTTGGTCCGCAGATGGAAAAGGCCTCAGCAACTGGGATGTCTTCACAATGAGAACACCTGGTCTCTTTTTCTCTCTAGTAATCTCTCACACACACACACATTATATTTGAATTTATAATTTATGTTTTACATTCAATTCCTGAGTGTGTTTGTTGGAGTTGCAGTTAAAATTCATGGTGGAACAAATGCTTGTACCACTATTGATCAATATAATAGGATCAAGGTAATTTAGTAATTTCATTTGTTATTGCACAAAGTTGATGAACATTTTAAAGAGAGTTCTTCAGTAGAGTATATTTGAATATTTTCAAGAATGTTGCAGGAAGATGTGACTTTGATAAAGAAAGTGGGTTTGGATTCTTATAGATTTTCAATTGCATGGGCTAGAGTACTACCAGGTATATGTGCGCGCGCGCGAAATAAGAATTAATTATTTGTGCATCATTCTGTCAGAAAAATTCAATGAAGTTTTTATTTTAATTGGTTTTTTCTGTATTGGTATTTTAGGAGGAAGATTAAGCGCAGGCATAAACCAAGAAGGAATTAACTACTACAATAAAATCATAGACTTGCTTCTCGCCCAAGGTTAATTAGACTCCAATACGATTATGTTTTATAACAATTTTCTGTATATTTCTTTTTACTTCGCAATTGAATGCTGAAATTAATTTATGAGTTTTTATACAAGATTTAAAACAAAGGGCTAAAACCTTGAATTCTTATATTTATTTCTTTGTAGGAATTGAGCCATGTGCAACTATTTTCCATTGGGATGTGCCCCAATGTTTGGAAGATGAGTATGGTGGCTTCTTAAGTTCTTGAATTGTGTACGTAACTGAATATTGTCGAACAATGCACCATTTCTTTAGATATTTTCAAAAGCATAACAAGAGAGAGAGCAAATTGAAAGGAAGATAAAACATTTAATTCCTTCGAAATTAGAAAACCTTTGGATATTTGTATTATCAATTCAAGATAGTGTACACAAACTAATTTTCATCCAAAAAGACAAAGTGAATCATACATGTACATATATTGATAATTTTTTCCATTTATTTAATAGGAATGATTTTTGTGAGTTCGCTGAAGTTTGCTTTTGGGAATTTGGTGATCGGGTAAAAAGTTGGATCACCATGAACGAGCCATGGTCCTTTGCTATTCAAGGTTATGTGACAGGTCATTTTCCACTTGGTCGGGGTCGAACTACCATAGAGCCAATAAAGGCTATCCCTCTCCATAGATGTAAACCTGGGTCCATTTACTCTCTGCTCCATAGGAGATCCAGACACAGAACCATATACTGTGGCACACAATTTAATCCTTTCACATGCACAAGTTGTTGATATTTATAGGCAAAGTATCAGGTAACATTTACATCCTGAAAGAAACCTATACAATTTTTTTTTTTTGTAATGTGTAGTTTATACAAATACATATGTGCAGGCACATCAAGAGGGCAAGATAGGGGTAACAAATGTCTCACAATGGTTTGTGCCGCTCAATGACACCTAAGATGATGAGAAGGCCGCTTCAAGGGCAATCGATTTTATGTTGGGATGGTAAATGAATTTCTCATTTCATCCTCTTACAAGAAGCCAATGTACTTAATTTGTTCACTTCCTTATAATGAAGCGGCGCACTTGGCTTATTTTGTTGCTTTCGATATATATATTTTCGACAATGAAGACTTAAATTTTAGGTGACTTTCATGTGAATAAAGAAAACAAACCGCTTAATATTCCCTAAACTTAACACGGCATGCGATTTTAACTTCTACATTATCAAATTTGTTCACATAGTGTAAAATTGGTTGGGGTTAAAACCTCATTTTTGAAGGTTGAAGAACATATTCTCACTACATGAAAGGTTGGGCAATCCCCCTAAGTATTCCTTGTGTAAACATTTCTTAGAAGCGCAATTAGTTTTGTACGTAGAATATTAGTTATGATATAAAATAGCTCCTTAAATTGAATTTTATTGTGGATTACAAGTCTCAGTAACTCTCTTTTCCCATTTTTTTCAGGTTTGTAGCACCAATAGTAACCGGTGATTACCCACTAACTATGAGGGAAAGAGTTGGAGAATGTCTTCCAGAATTTTCACCTGTCCAAAAAAAGTTGGTGGCGGGATCTTACGATTTTTTAGGCATAAATTATTACACTTCTATTTATGCTAGCAATTTACCTAAGAAACCTGGTACAAAACCGAGTTATGAAACTGACCTAGAAATTTCATTATCAGGTAAGTATAAGGATCTTGTTCAAGAATAATTATATATTAAGCTTACTACAGTCCACAAGATGCCCACTCTCTCTCAATTTTTGTAGATAAACGTAAAGGGAAGCCTATTGGTCCAAAGGTATTTCTTTTAATTATGACTTTTCTTAAAAAGAAAATAGAAAATAGATGAATTAATTCCAGCATTTATTCAATAACATATTTTCATACGATTTGGAGTAATTTCAACAATTTATGGTAGTGGATTATATTCTCATAATTGACCCACTAGATTAAATCATTAAATAACAAATTTTTTTTTTTTTTTCAATGCGTATAGAATCTTACCATTTGTTGTTAATGTCAGGGCGGTTCGGATTGGTTGAACATTGTTCCATATGGAATTTATGAGTTATTGGTTCATATGAAGAAAATATATAATAATCCCATCATTCACATTACAGAGAACGGTATATATATAGCATGTTTATTGTCCTTTATTTTTTTTATCTAAAGAACAGAAATGTTTAGTAATATTAACCTTTTTTAATGTGATTTATTGGATGATTTACTTTTTTGTAGGGGTGGATGAAGTGAACAATACAGAACTAACAGTTTCAAAAGCTCGGTTTGATGAGATGAGAATAAAATATCACGTAGACCATCTCCTTTACGTTAAAAGAGCATTGCAGTAAGTTATCATTCATATAATTGTTTGTTTGATCTCAATGCAAATTTATGAAACTAATTAACTATTTCTTTAAAAAAAAAATGTTCAAGATTTTATTTATTTATTTATTTTTTCTCATTTTCAGTGAAGGAGTGCAAGTGAAGTCTTACTACATATGGTCAATGTTTGACAATTTTGAATGGGTCGCAGGATTCAGTGTTAGATTTGGCATTTTTTATGTAGATTATGTTAATGGTCATTTAACAAGATTTCCAAAAGCTTCTGCTATATGGCTAATGAATTTCCTGAACAAGAAGCGAATTACTTTGAAGAGTCAAGATCGAGAAAAGAAGAGTACAAATTTTGAAAGGACAAGAAGTGGAGTGTGCAATTATTCTTCTTGTGTTTCATTTTAATTGTTATGTTCATTTATGAATTCACATGTTTTCCTCTTCTTTTGCTCTTGTTGTGGCCTTTCATGTTGCTACTTTCTACTTTATATTCAATAAATTGAATTCTCATGTGTTTTTCTATTTATTTTTGAAAAAAATGCGTTTACTAACTAAGTTCGACCTTACGTGCGGAATTATACTAACTAAAGCAACAAGCCACTTTTAATTAGTTTCTAAATGGTTAAACAAACAATTCAATTATCCTAATGGAAAGCAATAAACAACACGAATATGATGACGGAGAAACCCAATTGGGTAAAAACTCCGGGACCAAATCAGTTACCTCCACCATAGACAATATGGATTACAGTCTGTTTCTAATCTAGCAAATTCCACTAATTCCCGCTGTTGTGATTCCTGTAATTTTCAAGATCTGCTATTCCTCCAGACTCACTGCTACCGTAGATACAATCTAACCACCCTGTTAGATTTCTCGATCTATCTCCTGTAACCTCTAAGATCTGCTGTAAATTCCAAATTCACAATCTTCTACAATTGTCTCTTCCAAGTAGATACCCAAGAATCACCTATTCATGTTCTTCTTCCTGTGCTTGTAGTCCAACCTCTCTCAACCTCCAGAAACTTCTGAAGCCCAACTGCGAAAGTGCATTCCTTGAAGTGTTAAGGAAGTCAGGTGTTTTAGATTCTTCAATTTGATATTTTCCCAAATCTTGATTGCCGAATCTAAAGAAGCGATAAGCGGGGGAGAGTGTTTCTGTTTCTGACGATTTTTTTGACGCTCGAACCAGACCATTTTCCTTCTTTTCAATTCTCGAACCCGAGACCTCATAACTCAACTAATACAAATTGCACCCTAGGTCTTTGACTTTTACAATACATTACAAATTAGTCATTTTATCCACAGAATCGCCAATACTAAAAATCTAACAATTTTTTAACTCCATTTCCATTATTCACAAAATGAAGTAGAAAATACAATGCTTTGAAGGAGGGCATGTGGCCCATCCTTCAACCAATGAAAGAAATAAAGAAGTTTTTTATTAATCTATCCGATCCATAGTGATGGCACTGGCAAGCTGGGGTAGTACTCCCCATCACTTGCTACGTTGGTCGTGCCTCGATCTTCAATTATAGTCGAGCGAGCCACACCAAGCCATCCCGTTGATTGTTCTTTTTTTTTTTTTTAATTATTATTTTATTATATTTAAAATATTAAATTTAATTTCAATTAATTTTTTGGAAAAAAAAAACACTAAGATAAAAATAAAAAGAATTAAACAAAACTAGATCATTCATTCTCTAATATGAAAGGTAGCCTTTCGATTTCGATGTGAGACAAAATAAAATCAATTAACAAAAGCCACCATTTAAAACACTAAATGAATACAGAAGGATCCCAAGTCGAATTATTTAAGAAAGTGTACTTAAGAAGAGGAAGTGGTGTGTGGCAACGTAAACTTTATTCTAATTTCCATGCCTATAAAAAAAATCTACAAGCGACCTTTTGAAATAATTAAATAATAATATATCAAACAACTCGTAAAATAATTTTCAAATCATTTAACACTATTGCATAATTGCAAAAGACACAAGTATTTGTCTTCAAAATCTCTTATATATCGTGATTCAATTTAAATATTTAACATAATTGATACTTCTGATGTTATTATATTAATATTTAATTAACCCTAGTTGATAAAAATAGAATAATTTTACACGGTTGATATTAACATTGTAAAAGATATATCATTGCATCAACCTCCAATATATGCATCGTCACACTAGCAACAAAATATATTGAGCAAGTACTCAATAAGTAACGACATATATGAACCCCACTATGATATATATATATGAGCTAAAACATCAATAAGTCCGTCTCAAGCGCGCTATGGCCAATGTTTTTGTGGATCCGTCCTATTCACCACATCACCTCAGGAATCCACAATGTCAACACAAAAAACTCAGCTAGTTTTATAAGTAAAAAAATTAGGTCTAGCCTCTATATATAGTCTCCACCGCGTCGATTTGCAATCCTCGAGCAATCAGGTAATTCTTAACACAATTGTAAACCCGCATTGGACCCTTAAAAACCAAGTTTATTGTATATGTATGCATGTGCACTTATATGCACATGTATAACAATATCATTTATTCATATCGTAGCACGGAGACTCCAATTATAAGTCAATCAGGAATAACGGTAAAAATGCATGTTGGATGTCTATCATATCATTGTGTGTTGTTCAAAATTTGGGCCCTTTTTGGGTTGACATATGAATGAATTAATGATGATATTAAAAGACAATGTTGGATGAAATTAGAAGGCAATGTTGGGTGATTTCTGTTTAACCATGCGTAAGCACATGCTAAATGACCATGTGTACGCACGATCTTGTCTACACAAAACAGGAGCAATTTTGCTTCTATTATAACCATGCGTACACATGGTTCAAAAATCTTGTCGTTGGACTGATTTTTCATTTGAAATCTTGGTGCCTTTTTGACGCCAGACAGAATAACGATTATTCTACGAGCAGGATTCAATGGACAATTAACAGGGAAGGAACAAGAGAAAACGAAAAAAATAAGAACAGTCTTTATTAATCATGCAATGAGTCCGAAAATAACCCACAGCTGGGTTAAATAGCTAGAAAATAGTAATTATCGGAATTTTACTAAAAATAGCAAAATCTCAATAATCATACCAAAAAAATACGTTATAAAAGAAATAATATTCCAAAAATCTTGCTCAAACCGAGCTCATATTCTATGTTAAAAAGGTAATCGAAATATTACAAAAAAAGGCAAAAAAATAAAATAACTAAAATTGAAGATTCTGAAGGGAAAACAACTGAATTTGACCTCAAAATTGATGCACACCGAGCAAAGTTGAGTGAACATGACGTGCTCGCCGAAAAGAACTTTTCGAATTGGAGTCATGAGTGCAATTCTGATAACCGTAGCCAAAGTTATAGCCAAAATACTAAGACGTGTCAAAAAATGTCCCAATTAAATTAAGAAATGTCGTCGATTACTTGTCATTCTTGCGCTGATAAGCCAACTCATGATACTTCAGCGCCATCAACAAGCTATCTGACAACTTGGCTTCGTCTAACTCGGATCCTCCTGCATCACCTTTGGTGAAAAGTTCTCAACTTTTCACAAGTGTTTGGAGCATTTTCATGGTATAATATTAGAAACATATAAATAGGTGATAGGTTTCCAATTCCAAAAATAAGAAAACAACATAAGAAATTATCATTCATTTCTACACTTGATTTTTCCTCATTCTAATAATATTCAAACCTTCTTCAAGTTTTCAACAAGTTCGACTAGAAAGAATCATTTTTGCTTTTGTGCTTCTTTCTTGAAGGCTTGTCAATCATCAAACTACTAGTCAAAAATCCTAAAAGCATACTAGAGGTGGCAAGATATTTTTTGGAACACCTTATCACATACTTGTTCAAGCCATATTCTTCATTTCTTGTTTCCATCTCATTCTTTTCCTCTTCGATTTTTCCTACAATGTCAACGCCAAATTGAGAAAATAGAGTAGAAAAGCTGATACAAAGGTATCTATGAGGCATATAACATAGCATTGGAGCTACTATGAAACGTAGATAGGAACTATGTGAGGTGCACTAAAATATGATTAGCTACAAGGTTGTGGGAAAATTTAGTCTGAGCTAATCTCTGATCCCAAGACTCAACCTACTCTCCTACCATTCTCTGCAATAAATTACAAAGAGAACGGTTCACCTCCTTAACCTATCCAATCGTTTGTGGATGATAAGCACTACTAAAATTCAAACCTGCGTCATACTGATTCCACAGACTTCACCAAAAGTGACTAATAAACTGAGTTACACAATCTAACAAAGTGGAGGATGGAAGGCCATGCAATCTATACACCTCATGATAGCACAACAGAACTGTAATAACATTATCAGTTAGTTTTTTGCACTTGATGAAGTGCACCGTCTTGGATAACTAATCAATCAACACATATATTGAGTCATGACCCAATTGAGTACAAGGAAAACCCACCACAAACTCCCCACTAATTTCTCTCCAAGGATGTATGATAAATGTATTTTTGTACACTTATTTAATACTTAAATATATTTATTATTGATAAAAATGAGCGAATTTTTACTCACAATTATGTGATTATTGCAGTTGTAGGTAAAAATCACCTAAACGAGATAGAACAAGACAAAAGGAAGAAAAATGGATTAAAAGTGTGCAACATTGTGAATTTTGGGACCAAAGTGAACAAGGCATAAAGTTGAAGGATCTTGAATGCAATTTATGAAGGGTATAATCGATATGAAGTCAAAACCTGAGGACCAAATTGCATAAGATTTTGGTTTAGGGACTTGTCGTGCAATAATCTTAGGGGCTTGGTTTGCAATTTTTGAAAAATTGTTTGAAAATTTAAAAAACCCTAATTGGGTTTCTTTCCTGAGGTTGCAGCTTCTTCTTCTCTGTTTCCCTTTTTTTCCTTTTTCCCCCTTTTCATTCTTCTTTTCTTTTCCTCTTCAATTTTTTTGTAATTTTGGGAGCAAAATCAATAGCATAAGGAGAATACATCTAAGGATTTAGAGAAATATTTGGGGAGGTCAAAGCCAAGCTTCAAAAATAGATTTTTTCTTTAACTTTGTATTTTCTCAATTATTTTTCTATATTTGTAATGTATTGTATAAAATATTCTCATTTTTGTTATTTATATAACATGGGCTAAGTATTTTGTTGGGATTTATGGTTGAAGTAACCTAGCTTTAATTACTTTTAATATTTGTCTTTTAATGTTAAAATACTTATTTTCATGTGCATTTATTATTGTGTTGAATGTCTTTCATTTATTTGGCCATTAAATGATTGAGTTTAATGATTTGTATATCGTTCGAAAGAAGATTGTACATTTTAGATCAAATAGTAAATATTCTAAATTTGTGTAGGGAATAGAGATATACCCATAACCCTAGGTGACTCGTTGAGTTATTTTCATAAATATGTAATGCGGTTGTTTGGTTTTAATCGATATAGAGATATATTATGTTAACCAACCAATTATGGTAAATTGTGCTCGAGAGAGGTAATTAATTAAAATTGAAAAATCGGGTCTAATATTGTAAATAAGTAATTTATTAATTGACTTGTGGAGAAATTAATTAGGCAACGGTTAAGCGAAACCATGAATCCTAACCACGTTTTTCCTCCGAAAATCTCAAATGTATATTTTCTTATTTAGTAGATTTTAGTTAATTTTCCTTATTTTCAAAATTAAATTTTATTGTGTAATTATTTTTATTGTTAAGATTTAATTGACTAAAGTTGTATAATCAAAAATAAACATTCATCGAGGGATCGACAACCTAAACTAAAAAAGTCAATTTTATTACTTGAACGCAACCTGTGTACTTGCAGTATATAATTTTAGCTAACAATGGTAAGGAACAACGTCAAGCTACAAAGCTCGAAACCTCATGTCGAAGGCTCGACCAGATGATAGATCTTGCTATGAGCGCATAAGTTCCATTACAGCCAACATGGTCAGTAAAGTGAGGATCCATCAACGTTCGAACCAAACCGCTTCAAAGCATTAGTTTGGTCCATATGGATCCGTCAATGTTTTGGTCGAATCAAACCAGTTCAAAGTAGTTTGGTTTATATTTCAAATTTTACAAACCGTTCACGAAAGTTTTTGAAAATAAATCAATTTAAATTTATTCAATCCAAGTAAAACTAGACATATCTTAATTAAAAAGATACATCCATGTTTGGCCGAACCCAATTCATTAATAAAATTATACTCAAATACCCATCACAATCAATTAATTAAATTATACTCAAATACCCATCATTATCATAATTGTGAATGCAAAACCCTCAAATTGGCTTAAGTGTTGAACGACTATTGTTGAACCCTGCCCATCACAATTGAGTAGACAATTAAATCTATATTTTAAATAAAAGTCACGCAATTTATTTTCCTTGTACTAACAATTTTCTCGAATTTCGACTCAAATTTCACAATTAAATGTACGATTGTCTTTTAATGTATTAGTTATTCAAATATCCACAATTGCTCTCGAACATGCATTCTCTACTAGTTGTCGGATTCTTAATTCTTTATGAATTTATTGAGTGACAAAGATTTTTGAGGCGGTGATTTGTACTAAAAATTGCTTGCATACTAACAAGGAATCTATAGATTAGATTCATTAATATTTAGATGAGGTAAAATCATGAAATGATTGGGAGAAAACTGTAACGATAGTATCGTATTTGATCTTTCTACTCATTTCTTTTATTAGTTGTTAATAAATACATTTGCTACATTCTTTAACCTCCAAATTAATATTTGATCTTTTTTTAGTACTCACAAAATGAAGTAGAAAATACAATGCTTTGAAGGAGAGCATGTGGCCCATCCTTCCACCGATGAAAGAAATAAAAAAAAAATTAACTAATCTATCCGATCGATAGTGATGACACTGGCACGTTGGGGTAGTACTCCTCATCACTTGCTACGTTGGCCATGCCTCGATCTTCAATTATGGTCGAGCGAGCAACACCAAGCCATCCGTTAATTATTCTTTTTTTTATTATTATTATATTAAAAATATTAATTTTAAATTCAATTAATTTTTTTGAAAAAAAAAAAAACACAAGAAAAAATAAAAAGAATAAAACAAAACTAGATCATTCATTCTCTAATATGAATGGTAGCCTATCGATTTCGATGTGAGACAAAATAAAATCAGTTAACGAAGGCCTTAAGAAGGACTCCACGTCGAATTCCTTAAGAAAGTGTGCTTAAAAAGAGGAAGTGGTGTGTGGCAACGTAAACTTTATTCTAATTTCCATGCCTATAAAAAATCTACAAGCGACCTTTTGAAATAATTAAATAATAATATATCAAACAGTTCGTAAAATAATATTCAAATCATTTAACACTATTGCATAATTGCAAAGACACAAGTATTTGCCTTTAAAATCTCTTATGTATCGTGATTTAATTTAAATATTTAACATAATTGATACTTTTGATGTTATTATATTAATATTTAATTAACCCTAGTTGATAAAAATAGAATAATTTTACACTGTTGATATTAACCTTGTAAAAGATATATCATTGCACCAACCTCTCCAATATATGCATTGTCACACTAACAACAAAATATTTAAGTTTATTGAATTTTATCTTTTTGGTAGTCGAATCCCACTATGATTTATAGATGAGCTAAAACATCAAGAAGTCCGTCTCAAGCGCACTATGGCCAATATTTTTGTGGATCCGTCCTATTCACCACATCAACTGAGGAATCCACAATGTCAACACAAAAAACTCAGCTAGTTTTATAAGTATAAAAATTAGGTCTAGCCTCTATATATAGTCCTCGCCGCGTCGATTTGCAATCCTCGGGCAATCAGGTAATTCTTAACACAATTGTAAACCCGCATTGGACCCTTAAAAACCATATCCTTGACTATCGAGAGTGTCTGTGGAGCCTCACTAGCATATGTCTGTCCAAATTCGAATAAATCATAAATGTTAACCTTATTATATATTTTCAAGGTCATTTTTGAGTATTCACAATAATATTTCTCTTACTTTTATCGTCCTCTATTTTTCAGGGCTACTCTCATTTTCATGTATATGTATGCATGTGCACTTGTATGCACATTTATAACAATATCATTTATTCATATCGTAGCATGGAGACTCCAATTATAGGACAAAGACAACAACATAAGAACAATAATACATCTCGTGTAATCACATAAGAGCAATTTATCCTACTTAAATAAAAGAGTGACTTTGGTGGCACTATTCATAAGCCATATGGCCAATAAAGTCGAGTCATATTTCGAATTAGCCGGCTAGCCGGGCCATTTCTCTCTACCTCCCTTTCTCCTACTTACTTATCCCATTTAAATAAAAGAGTGACTTTGGTGGCACTATTCATAAGCCATATGGTCAATAAAGTCGAGCCATTTTTCGAGTTAGCCGGCTAGCCGAGTCATTCCTCTCTATCTCCTTTTCTCCTACTTACTTATCCTACTTACTTATCCTACATTATCTCCTACTTAAATAAAAAAATGAGTTTGGTGGCACTATTCCTAAGTCATATGGCCAATAAAGTCGAGTCATATTTCGAGTTAGCCGGCTAGCCGAGCCATTTCTCTCCACCTCTTTTTTTTTTTTTTTTTGACACTTTGTCTAGTACTGTTCATAAGCAGTCGGCTTGGCTAATTTTTTTTTATACGTTTGATTCAGTATTTTAAGTGACGAATATTCGTTTTAAGCGATTTAAATTTTTTTGAAAATGTTGAAGTGCGGTCATGATAAATATATATATATATATTTTAAACGTTTGGTTCAATATTTTAAGTTACGAATATTCGTTTTAAGCGATTTAAAATTTGTTGGAAATGTTGAAGTGCGGCCATGATAAATATATGATCGATATATTTTATTGCTCAACTCGGCTAAGCCGTCTAAGCTTTTTTATTTATTTTTTGTTGGAAATGTTGAAGTGTGGTTATGATAAATATATGATCGATATATTTTATGGCTCAACTCGGCTAAGCCGTTTAAGCCTTCTTCTTTTTTTTTAACATTTGATTCAGTATTTTAAATTACGAATATTCGTTTTAAGAGATTTAAAATTTGTTGAAAATGTTGTTGTGTGATCAAGATAAATATATGATCGATAGA
>CAIGRS010036456.1:0-19110 GCA_903798395.1 Fraxinus floribunda | reverse complement strand
TCATTGTCATCTTTTTCACAACACACACAACAACAGAAATCTACATTTAAGGACTCATGCTTTGGCCATGTATGGATATCAACAAGATTCGATTCCAACCCCGACTGATCGATCCATGTTTTACTTCTGTGGGAGGTAAAAGCTTCATACTACAACTGGTCGTTCAAAGCTTTATGTATGCAACCATAAACACAATGAAAATTGGCTATAAGAGCAACTACCACTGATTGTTTATTTGACAGTAAAATCAAGAAAGGTCTGAATTTCTTGCTCTCGATAAAAACAATGTGACCTTTGACTATGTGTTGGGGCAAAACCATGGTGATGTTGCAATATGTTTATACCATTGATCATGCCTACACGTTCTCATTGGATTCTTCTACATCTCAACATAGACCATTGATGCTTGAACATGTACAATTCAACAATCTAGCAAGTGNAATCAAGAAAGGTCTGAATTTCTTGCTCTCGATAAAAACAATGTGACCTTTGACTATGTGTTGGGGCAAAACCATGGTGATGTTGCAATATGTTTATACCATTGATCATGCCTACACGTTCTCATTGGATTCTTCTACATCTCAACATAGACCATTGATGCTTGAACATGTACAATTCAACAATCTAGCAAGTGAGTGCTGCTGTATTGCCATTTGCCACCATGATCCCCCAACTATTGGTACATGCTCGTGTTTGGAAGCCTCGTTGTGCTAAGGGCAAAGTTGCAGTTTCTCCTTTGGAAATTAAACTATTATTCAACAGAATAATGGGTGAGTTCTAGTAGTTCACCAGTCACACACAATTACCTTTTTCATGTATTCATCAAATTTATGCGTTTCGAAAAATACATTGTGCGGACATTCTTGAATATTTCTTGCGGCTTCGTGACCATAGCTATGTCTCTGAGCATTATTAAAAATCATGAAAGAAACGTATATCACTTGCATTTTCTATAAGCAAATTATGCAATATATGCATACTTTGTAATCTTCGACAAGTGGATTTGTAAGCTCGATCATAGTAGTAAGCAAGTCTTGAAAGTTGTGGCAGATAGACGTGGAAAATGCGTTTCTCCGTGGAGAACTTGATCGAGACATATACATGGAGCAACCAAAGGGATTCGAGAATAAATAAAAATCAGGATATGCGTGCACGCCAAAGAATGTTCTCTATGGATTAAAGTAGGCACCACGAGCATGGTAAGGTAAAATAGCTGAATTCTTAGTTCAAAGTGGATAATCGATAGCACTAGTAGAGCTTATTCATCAAAGCACAAAGTGAAAAACTAACAATAGTGCTAATGTAATAGATTATCTCATCATCACTGGAGACAACGAAAATGAGTCCAATGAACCAGTATGAATCTATTAGTGAGATTTCAAATAAAAGAGTTTGGAGAGATAAATCATTTTCTGGACTTGAGATGGAAAGAATAAAAGAAGGGTTATTCTTGTGCTAGAGTAAATATGTCAGCGATCTCTTACAGAAGTTTGGTATGATCAATTACAAATTAATATCGACACTAATCGAGATTAACTCCAAGTTATGTGCAGATGAATGCAATGATTTGGATAATGCAACCATGTATCAGCGGCTGGTGGTGGAGCTTAATATACCTGATATTGACACGACCTGACATCACATTGACACGAGCTTTATTTTATTTCAAAGACAAATAAGAGAGCACTCGTTCAAAGATAAATAATGGTACACTCATATTTTCAATCAAGAATCTGACTTTTAAACCGTCAATTCAACGAATATTGATGATAAATTCTATTTTATTTTATCATAATCATCCAACTTCATACTTAATGTAACATTGACACCCAATTTAATTTTGTTTCATCATGATCACTCAATTTCATACTTAGTTGTAGTCAACTCACTCTATAATTTTATTTAATATAATTAAATTGGGGGCCAATGTAAAACAATGTATGAAGTTAGGTGATTATGACGAAATAAAATTAAATTTGGTGGCCAATGTGACACTAAGTATGAAGTTGGATGATCATTGATAGATTTAACCTATTTTCACGAGTAAAGGTACAAATAGGATTCAAAAGATAAGTCCTGATTCTGCAATGAATTAGTAAGATAATAACCTTTTACATCAATTAACTATTTAAAAATGAACTTTAACAGTTAACTATACAAATAATAGTTAAATTTTATTTTCTTTCGACTCATATTTCCTCATTTTTATGAATAACATAAAAAACATCGCCAAGCAAAAATATGACACGCACTGACGACCAAAAGAACGAAGTGAGAAGAAAAAATTAATAAAAAATAAAGTAAAACTAAAAATCCCCAAATGTCAGAACAGAGTGATTCACAGCTTTCATCCCGAGGAGATTTTCTCTCAAAATCCTTCTTTTTTTCCATACTGGTCAGCATCTTATTTTGATTATATAGTATGTATATTTACGGATAAGGTTATTTAAAGTATACGATAATTGATAAATTGTGGTTTCTTCTTGTTAATATCTGTGTTTCTTTTGTATTTAATACCTGGGTTTTATAAGTTGGGTTTAATTGTATTCTTCAGTCGATGTTTTGAAGAATTTTTGGGAGATTTCAGAGATTTAATACTCTAAAAATAGGAGCTTTTTTTTTGTTCTTGGGTTTCTGGACTTCGATTTGACCACCTTTTCTCTGTATTCCATATTTTTAGCGTCTGGGGTGGTGCATATGTGCTTTGAAATTCTGGGGCTTGATGATTGACACCGTTTCTTATCAAACAAAATACTGGATGCTGCTAATCAATCCGTTTTTTTTTTTTTATATATTTTAATAATCAAATTAGATTAATATTTTGTGAATTTTGTTTCCATCAGTTGATTTGATTTAATCACTTTACGAAATGTGAAAACTTTGCTTTGAATTTTGGGGCTTGATGATTGTCACCGTTTCAGATCATTCAGATTACTGGATGCGACTTATCAATCCGTTCTTATATATATAATCAAATTATGTTACTAATTTTGAATTTTGTTACCCAGAGTTGATTAAAAATGAAGAGATTTAATCAATTCTTAGAATGTTAAAACTTTAATTTCAGTAATGTGAGCAGTTTAATAGTTGTGACTTCAATTTGATGGACAAGTTTTGATGATACCAGTCGAGAGCATGCCAAAAGTTCCAGATAAATCTCTATTGTGTCTTATATTGATGACTTTTTTTTTTGTTTTTTTGCATAGATTATAAAAAACTTGGTAAAAAGGAGAGATATCATTTGATCTTTTTTCTTGGAATTTTAACGTGTGCTTCCACCCTTGAAGCAGAGGAGATTTTGCGCATTTGAAGTTGGGAAGAAAACCAATTAACATTCTAACATCCTTGCCTTTTGTGATTGAACAGATTCAAGGAAATGTGTCTGGTGATTGAGTCATTTGAGTATGTAGCTGTGTTTAAGATTCAAGTGACTGCACATGATTAGAAGCTTAAAATTAGATAGCGAATAAGAAAGGGAAGTTGAAGATTTTCTATCAGTCTCTTATCACATGCTTTCTGTGTGTAGTTTTTGGTTGTCGGTGAACTTGGATGGCTTTTCCCGTACTGGGACTTCACCATAAAAGCCAAATGAACAAAATGCCTTTGTTAATGGAGCGAGCAAATACATTTAATGATAATGAGCATGTTATTGACATAACTAATCGCAGTGATGCTTCCTCGTCTAGCACGTCTGATGAGCAGCGATCCAACGGCTTGGAGCAGCAGAGGAGTGAAGATCAGGGTTCTACTAGTGCGAGGGTTCAGGTTTATCAACCTCCACTTTTTTCTGCTAGTGGATCAAACTCGAGGAACGCACCACTTATTCGGAGAGGAAATAGCCGCCGCCGAAGGAGTCCCTTAAATTCCGGTTTATGGATATCTTTTTTGCTAGTATTAACAGTGAGTCAAATTATTGCCGCGATTGTTGTCTTGTCTTTGTCAAAGCACGAGCATCCACATGCTCCATTGAAGGAGTGGATTGTGGGTTATGCATTGGGTTGTGTAGGAATTCTTCCTCTTTTATATTGGCGTTTCCGACATCGAAACCAGGGTTCTGACCAGGATACATCTCATCGTCGTCATGATTCTTCTCAGAACGGCTATTCCGCGATTTCTTCAACTAGAATAGTTTTGGAGCGAGAAGATCGTTGGGCCACTGGTACTGCATCTAGAGGCGGCCAAAATTTAGGAATACCAAGTTCAAGGTATCTGTTAATATTGAAAAAGTTTATTTTTGTTAACTCTATTCCCTTCTTCTTATATCGTAATCTGCAAGACTTGTTTTATTTGGAACTCAGTGAGTATTGGAGGTTTCCATTGTAGCTACTATATCTGTTTTTTGACTAAAAAATGCTTGCTTCTTCGGTTGTTTTCATATACTTTGTGCTTTTAGTTCATAGAGTGAAATTTGTTAGGGATTTATTAACTTGATGGTTTATAAATTTGTTAAGCTTCGTGAGTCGTGACAATGTACCAGCACTTTGGTATGCTAACAATTCAAGTATCTAATGATGAAAAAAATTTGCTTGATATTATTTTCCAGTTTTTCGTCAAAAAAGTAGGCAGACCATGTAAATTCTTGTCTCTGTTAGTTTTCCATTCTCTATTTCTCAACAGCTTAACCTCCGTTGGGAAGAATTTATAAATGGTTTTAATTTATAAATATATAGAAATTAGTGTTGGATAAGTGGATAGCACTTTTGGGTCCGTTGAAATGTGTGATTGAAAATAAAGTTTAACCATTTATAAATGATTTATAAATTTTGCCAACAGAGGCTTAAAAATCATTTCAGGGGTGAGTCAATTCTTTTGACTGCATTTATCTAAAACTTTTTATGCGTCAAATCATAACACTCTGGCATCACAAGTAGTGGACTTGCTGAATTTTTGGTCAGAAATGTTGCATCATTGATCTTCATTAACAAGTTTCCTTTAGAATGAGAGCTAAATACTCTAATTGAATTTGTACAGACTCAAAGCCATTGTGGAATACTTCAAGATGGCTTTAGATTGCTTCTTTGCCGTTTGGTTTGTAGTCGGCAATGTGTGGGTTTTCGGAGGTCACGCGTCATCTGCTGAGGCTCCCAACTTGTACAGGTAGTTTGATGCACAGTCTAACACAGCGGCCTCATACCAGTATTTGTGTAGTTCTTTTATATACTTTGGTGATGTATTTATTTACTTACAGGTTATGTATAGTTTTTCTTACCTTGAGTTGTATTGGCTACGCTATGCCCTTTATTTTGTGTGCGGCAATCTGCTGCTGCCTGCCTTGTCTAATTTCAATCCTCGGCATCAGAGAGGATTTGATTCATTATCGAGGGGCCACTCAAGAATTAATTAATTCTCTGCCAACTTATAAGTTTAAGGTGAAGAACAAGAATAGCAGTGACAAGGAGTGTAACCCAGATGCAGATGAAGGTGGGATAGTGGCTGCTGGAACCCAAAAAGAGCGTTTGATATCAGGAGAGGATGCGGTAAACTTCATTTTCTTTGTTATCTTGGATTCTCTGTTTTTTATCTGTTTATTTTATTTATTTATTTTTGTCAATGTAAGAGGTATGAGATCATTTATGTTGATGGATGAATACCAGCATATTCTGATATGAAACATAAAAAATATAATTAGCTTTCTATGCTTCCTCCATTCTCTATTGCATAAATTCCAAAACAGGATATCAATCAAAGCAGTTGTCAAGTAAAACTTCTGAAAGCTTGGGAAAGTTTCTGCAAGCTGAATGATTATTTACAATTTTATTTGCCGACTCATGAAATATCTATAATTTGAATCTGCTGCAAGGATTTAGAAATTTTGTTTGTCTGTCGAGGCTTTGATGTTGTGAATCTAATCTTTTCTTCTCCTAAATGTCAAACTGATAGATTCTAACTGTGAAATCTTAAGTTGATGGGAAGCGTTGCTTAATTATTAATTTTTCTGCGATGTAGTTCTGAGCAATACTCTTCTTGTGAAAAGACATTCTAATGATTTTGTTGTCGTACTTTGTAAATATTGGATATTAGATTTGGTTTGCTCTCATTTTGTGCCCTTTGAAAATGGAAATTAGATAGTCGATATTGATGTGAGTTTTGGAATATATATTTTCCGAAGCAATTTCAATTTGGTAGGATACTTGTACCCATTTTCTATGTGATCCCAATTCATTAATGAGGTTCCAACTAATTTGTATTGTGTTCTATAGATTTGCTGCATTTGCTTGGCGAAATACTTGAACAATGACGACCTGAGGGAGTTGCCTTGCTCTCATCTCTTTCACAGGGAGTGTGTAGACAAGTGGTTGAAGATCAACGCCTCCTGTCCACTTTGCAAAGCTGAGGTTGACGAAGATCATATTGAGTCCATCGACTGAAGCGATTGCTTGCAACAAAGACAGCTTGTTATATGGACAGTCAAGTTTGTTCCCCAGTTCATCCCTGACATAGTTTTGGGAATAAGATTATCTACTCATGCGAATGAATTAACACCATCATATAGTATAAATATGAACTCTTGTGGAATTGCTCGTGTAATGTTTTGACTAATAAACTATTTCACCATTGCAAAGGATATGACGCTCCTCTATGAAGTTTGGGATCATTCTTCTCTTTTACTTTTGAATCAATCTATAGGTACAGGAAATTATTACAGAATTTGTACGGAAATTTGAAATGGACAACAAAGATTCAAAGATGGAAAAAAAAAGAAAATACACACACACACACAAATGCACGTCATGTAAAAATTCTGTGAGTTATTCCCTGTACTTGGAGAATAACTCTTTACTTTTCTTGATAGAAAGAATATGAAGATCGTTTTCACGGCCAATAAAAGTCTTTTTTGCTCTGAGCCTGCATATTTGGGCCGAGATATCATCGTGGAGGCTCTCGAATGGGATCAGAGAAGATGCTGCAAAGTGAACAGCCAAACGTCATTATGCAACTTGACGAACATCCTGGAAAAACATCCAATCAGTAGAAGACATTAATCTTTGTATGGTCCCATTTTCTCAAATGGTTTCCATGTCATGGCTGATGTGGGATGGAACATCCCACTTCTATTCCAGTCTATTTTGGCATCTTGAAAATTGTCGACAGTGCAGAGAATATGTTGATTACTAGGCATTTTAACAAGTGATATTGATCGAGGATAAATTAAGAGGGGAAGACTCAATCGGTCGAAACATATTCGTTACATGGACTCCTGTCCATATGAGTGCAATCAATTGAATATGTAAAACGAGGAGTAAAATTAATGAAGTCTTATGTAGTTGCTAAACATTTTTGTCATTTCGAATCTTCGAGCAGATAAAATGAATCGAATGATTGATAAAAACAAAAGAAAAAGAATAAAGGAGCTCTCCAGATATTTTGAGCACTGTTTTGTCGGTAAAAAAAAAAACACACACAAATGGATTCTGAAACTCTCCTCTGTATAGCGACCGCTCTCTCAATGAGAATGGAGTAGAATGCTGGCTGCATCCATAGGTGCAAACCCACCTAACTCAACTACTCCCATTTTGCTTTTATTAATAAGAAAATCTTAGAATACTTTGTATTTGGAAAAAGAAATCGTTAGGCAAAACCACTAGTTTCTTTCTCCATCCAAGAGGACAACGTCGTAACTGGAATTGTCGTCCATTAGCTCATGCTCGGCTGTTTATGTCAAATAACTTATTATTCACAAATTTCATCAAAATGTACTTATCTGCCATTCATTTCTGTTTATCCATATTTATAAACAAATCCAATCGTGCTTTAAAGCATGACTTATGGGCTTATGATAAGCCTTACGGCATTTGTCTTACAATTCGATTTTAGAGATGGGGTTGAAACAACTAATATTAGAACAAGCGCTTTTAGAGATAGCCGTCGTTGAAAACGAGAAAGCGTGAAAGGGGCTACTTTCACTAAAGACATCGTTTTTGAAAGAAAAAGTAAACACCACTAATTATGTCCAACAATACTGAATAGCGAGGTTTTTTTTCATAAGAACTTCGGCCAATATACACGTTCAAACTGAACTATACCATTCGAAGAAATATGCCATTTATGTCATAGTAATCATTACAGCAGAATTCTTGTTCAGCAAATGTTTAAATATAGTAAAATTTGTCAAGAGAATCAACAGACTTGGAAAATAAATAAATATTATCTTCAAATTCACACTACGTAATGGTGTATAGGTTTGACATCCCAAAAACTAAACAGAAGATGTTCAAAAACGTTTCTTGATGGTAAAGGGACAGAAACTGAGATTTCTCCTTGGACAAACAACACATGATACTGCAATTTCTAAGCAGCTCGATACTTTTGATCTGAATCTTGCAATTAACCAAATGTAATCACCCGAAAAGTACGTGTAACCAATCAAGAAAAATCCTTAGTATGTTGTACAAGAGAACACTATATTTCAAGAATAAAATTGTTAAACTATTTATTAAGCCCTTGTTTAGCCCCATTTTAGTAAGAAAGTGTATTTTTGAATAGTGATTTTTTTGGAGAATGTGTGGTTAAAAAATTTGGAAAGGTTTTCAATTTACGTATAAAAATATTTTATGGGAGAATGTCTGATTGAAAATGGGACGTCTGATTGAAAATGGGTTTTGAAAAAAATGAGTTTTTTGTAAAAATGGGGCCAAACATAGGCTAAGTTGATCTGAATCAAAGGGTAGGGTACCCTCAACCCCAAATCCCACAAAAAAAGGGGTGGGGTGAAAAGCTGAAACAGCCCTCCAAATTTGAAACTCCCGTTTGGATAATGATGGATACAGATGTAAAAATGCATACGGTTTCCCCCCTAGAGTGGAACGCTGGCTGCATCCTTGGGTGCAAACTGACCTAACTCTAGAAACTAATTTTACTTCTGCTACGAGAAAGTTTTAGCATATTCTTTTATTCATATTTAGAACAAGAAAATGACTGGTTTCATACAATTTGGCACCCAAATTTAGCCAATTTACACATTCAAATCAGACTATACTAATCAAAGAAAATATTCCCTTGATGTCGTTAGTAATTATTACTGAAGAATTCTAGCTGCAAAAATGTAGAAAATATTGTCATAAGAATCAGCAGATACCGTAACATATGAATGACAGTCTGACTTCTTAATGTTTACATATATTTCTTGTAGAATTCAAAAAATATGTAATGATGTATAAGATTTGACATTCCATAAACCAGACCAAAGAAATCTACTAAATTGCAAAGAAGGTCAAAAAGCATATTAAAAAGCCTAGGATGTTTCATGGAAACAACAAAAAAAATGTCAAAAGTCTAAATATTTTACCAACCCAAGGTGGTCTTCAAGTTCTTTTCATTATATATACATCACAACGGTCATTTAATTCATGCACACCAACTTATCTTCTTTGCATACCTTGTTTCTGCTTCCGATGATACAATGAGTTTCCTTCAATCTTTCTTGATCCTTTTAGTGACTTTTCTTTTCATGCATACGCTGGGAAATGCTGATACATGCCAAGATTGTTTTGTTCATTCTCGGGCAGCTCATTACCCGAATTCTGATGATAAAGGAACAGAAAGTGAGGTTTCGTCAATATACGAATGACATAATTTACATACAATATCATCTCTTTTTTCTTGTAGTAATACATAAATATTATATTTTCAACATATTATATACAAATAAATATGTGCATGTCATCGATGTAATTTGATCAATATATGCAACTGAAGTCTAATGTATCTCACAATAATGCAGCGGGGCATTGTGGTTACGGTACATTTGGGGCTACGATTAACGGTGGAGATGTATCAGCTGCGTCAAATCTCTATCAAGATGGTGTAGGATGTGGCTCTTGCTACCAGGTAGTTATCATTCAGGGAACTGAATTATTGTGATACAAGATGGATTTTCGTTAACCAACCATGCAGAATGTCCAGTTTTTCTCATCACATAATAAAGTCATGATGTTATTGTGAACTGTATTGTGCTATTTCAGGTGAGGTGCACCAACAATAACTATTGCTCAGACAAAGGAGTAACTGTGGTTATAACTGACAGTGGTTCCAGTCACAATACAGACTTCATTTTGAGCAGGCGAGCCTTTGGTCGAATGGCTCAGAATACGGATGCAGCCACATCTCTTTTAGCACTTGGCATAGTCGATATTGAATATAGACGGTAAAATTAGTATGCTTAAATGAAGATGGATAAATTCTATAAGATACTACATCTAATCCCTAAAAGATAGTTTTCTAGGGATCATATCTATTATGAAATATTTTCCTACATTTACATGCATCTCATACATGGAAGAATTATATTTTAAAATTTTAATTATCCATTCATTCCTCTCAATACACACACTGTCGCTCATAGATCTCTCTCTTGTTCCCCACACCCACATTGCTCCAAAAAAAAGGGTTCCTTGCAGTTACCCAAGCAGAAATATTACATTCAAGATTGACGAAAATAGCAACAACCCTCATTATCTGGCTTTTGTAATTTGGTATCAACAAGGCAGGAAAGATATAACTGCAGTGCAACTATGTGAGGTATCTATCAATCTTTTAACGTGTGAGCAATATTTCTTTGTAATATCGGAACTTATTTTCTAGTTAGGTTCAAGCACTAACATAAAATTACGTGTATAGACACAAAACTTTGAATGCAGGCTACTCGATAGGACGTATGGAGCAGTATGGACAGCAACCCCACCACCTAGTGGATCTCTATCAATAAGGATGTTATTTAGGGACGACAATGGAGATGAGACATGGGTAGTTCCAGTCAATAACATACCTCAAAACTGGAAACCCAGAGACACATATGACTCGGGAGTGCAAGTGAATGCCTAAGACAACAAATCCTCGTGTTATCTGATTATTTTGTATAACTTAAATAGGCCTCTAGCATATTCATGTTATGAATTTTCCTTTCCATAGAATTCCGCAGCTTGTTAACTATAAATGTAATCATTACATTAATAACTAGTAAAGTATATGGACACAACAGAAAGAATAATTTTTTTATTATTTATAATGTTGGACGATGTGGAACCCAATTGTGTTGTTCACTTATCGCTAGACTGTGGGACCTAGTTTCCTATATAAAGGAACATGAGGGGGAGGGGGCATTTTTCAGTCGGGCAAGACATAGAAGTGCAGGGAAAACTCGTAATCTCCTTCAATATGGTGAAAAAAAAATTTAAAAAAATAAAAAAATCTGCAGTGGCAAGTGGACATAACTCTCAAATTGAGGTGAAGCCACTATGAATTTGAGGGCATTTCTGTTTTTCAGCCAATTCAATATTGCTCCAGGAATTCAGATTTGGGCATAAACTAACAAATAATGTTAGGGATTCTAGACAAAGGGGGCAATGAATCTTCCATCTAATATTTGCACATCCTGATAGGACACAGGAAAATTTCATAAACCACGCAAGTGATTATCTTGGTGTGACTTTTTAACTCTCCAATTCTTAGACTGATTTGACAAGAAAATTGGGGAGAAACCCCCATATTCTTCTCACATGCAAGCACACATAGAGAGTGAGAGAGAGAAAAATCTAAGTTTAACGAAGATACTTAGGTGATAACAAACACAGAGAAAGCTTCACTGTTCCTCGTACAAGATTGAGTTTAACAGCAAACATGAAATTATTAAACATGAGTTTATGGAGGTCTAAGAAAAATAATTTGAGTTGGACATAGTTATTTCCAAAATGGGACCACAACACAAGATGATATACTGAGGATAAGTGCTAGATCATTCCTTCCAGTCATAAAATTCTAGGGAAATAATAACATATAAGATTGGAAATTCCACTGCAAAAGATATATTTTTCAACATGCTAAACAAATGAATCCAAGAAAAGAAAAGTTACCCGGTGAAAGTAGGAAGGATAATATCTTAATTCCTTCTGAACCTGAAGGAAAGTCAGCACAAGCAAAAGCGTGTCCAGAGGTTCTTCAATGACATTACTTTAACTCTTCGCGAGTTCTATCCCAAGAGGTCCTACAAAAAAGGCTACATCATTTAACATAAACCAAGGTTTAACTTGAAATGAGTTAATGCTGCAGCCTGCAGACAAAAAATATATTCTGCTCTCCTTGGAGTCAACTCGGATCAGATGGTATAAAGTTCCTTAACTTCAAACTATGGAAGAAAAACTGTGCAAGACAAGCAAAGAGAAGTTAGCCAAACAAGCTTAATGCACTGAACAATCAAGTTTGAACAGTTTTTTCCTCTTCTTGAAACCCATTTTCTACCAAAAAAAAAAGTGAGACAGAGAGATAGAGAGATAGAGATGGGGAACCCTGAACTAAAACAAATAACGTTTGATAAAATGAAGGAAACTATAACAAAACATCATGAAGAATATTAAATGGAACTTCAAGCATCTTAAAAATTGCAAGGGCATAATACCTCCAAGGAGATTTCCCATATTTTGGAAATTATCAGTATTAGCTGCCCAAGGGCTAAGTACTAACTTAGGCCACAGTAGAACATCCATAAAATGGCACCATATAGTTTTTTCTTAAAATAGTTCAGATCCCCTCGTGCCATTACTGTTCAAACTGGAAATTTAAATAAACTTGCATTATATGATTCATTAAACTAAATATTGTAATTTGTAAAACAATCCGATGTCAACAAAACAAGATAAAAGTAGATAAAGCTAAGGCTCTTCCCCTGGTTACGCGGTATGGGGAGTGGTGTTTGAGGAAAAAAATGTTTTTTCTATTTCTTTTCCTTGTTTGATCTTTTTTTATTTATATATTTTTGTATTGTTTTAGTCTTTTTCTTTTGTTGTTTAATAAAATATACATATTCAGTAGTTTGACCATTTTCACTTCATTAAAGTCAAGTGTAGGTTGGCTGACTTGACTTAACACGTGACTTAGACGAAACTGTGAAGAGGTTCTTAATCTGCTAATTTCCCAAGATGGGCGGACAAAAAACTAGAAATTCACAACTTTAGCTGAAGGTTGGGGACGAAATTCACAATTTTACCCAAAAACTTATGAAGCCTTTTCTAAGTTTTATCAAGTCTTCAAAATCAAGTAGCAATAATCTGGGAATGTTCAAATGCTCATGAAGCACAGTTATGGTGATACCAACTATGCATTTTATTAAGAAATTTAGTACCTGTTGCAGAGTGCAATGAACTCAGTTTCCAGACAAATCATAATCTCAGCGAGAGCTCCTAGAAGTTTCATTGAGGTCCACTTTCTTCATCAATATCCATGAATCTCTCTGAGATATTTTTCATTCTCACATTACCAATTACCACACATGATAGTCTCTAAAACTTCTGTTGCTCTAGGGAATCCTTCCATCCAACCCTTTCTCATAGCTCTTCCCATTATCTCCACAGAATATGCATTTGGTTCACAGCAATCCATTGCCATCAGTTTCAATAATGAGATGATTTCCCAAAAATTTCCTCTCCTAAACATGGCCTCCAATATGGTATTGTAAATCAAAATGTTAGGAGTAATTCCATTGGCAAATAATTGGTCTCGAAGCTGAAGAGCAAGTAATATCTTGCCTTCTTTACAAAAGCTATAAATGATACAACCATAGGTGTCAACATCTGGCTTCAATCTCTGGCTATACATATCCTTTAAGAGCTTAATCATCAGCAAATCGTTGCCTTCTCGTATGGAAGCATGCATTAAAATATTATATGTAGTTGTATTAGGTGAAATCCCAATGCTTTTGAAATAGCAGAATATTTTTCCTGCTACACCAAGCAATCGATGTTTGCAGAGGCCACTCATGAGAGTGTTTAAGGTCATAGTATTAGGTTGAGGACCCTTACTTGTCATGGAATCCAAAAGCTTAAAGCATTCTGGGATTTCCCCAATTGTACAGAAATACTGAATAAGAGATGTTGAGCTCATAACATCAAGCTTAATTCCTTCATACTCCATCCGGTACAAAATCCTCCTTATCATTGAAGAATTTCCCTCTTTACATGCGGTGGACAAAATTGTATTGATGGAAACCAAATCTGGCCCGCCTGTGGCCCAATCGAAGCGGTCAAAGAACTGTAGAACTTCATCAATATTTATTTCATTGCATAATCCTTTCAGAATCGTGTTGTATGTTACATTGGTTGGTCTAAACCCCCTCTCTCTCATACTCTGCATCATAGACAAAGCTTCTCTAGATTTACCATCACAAGCCAGAGAATGCCAGTATATATTATAAACTACAGTGTCAAGAGAGCAGCCTCTTAAAATAATATCAAGCACTAGCTTATTCGCAATTTCTATTTTTCCCCTTTTCAACATGCCTCCAGCCAAAGCCGAATGGGTATACATATCAGGTGACAAACCCCTTCTATCAATAACTTGAAACAGATCATCAATTTCAGTTGTCCTACCTTGATGGCAAAGTTCACGGAGGATTATATTGTATGTAACCAAGTCGGGATCACATCCTTTCTCATCCATCTTTTCCAAAAGGCCTAGTGCCTCGTCAACATTTCCGTCATCACAGAGAAACTTAACAATTATAGTATAAGTTATCACACTAGGTTTACAACCTTCATTTTCCATTTCTTGGAGACAATGAAAAGCTTTGTCCCACAACCTGTCCTTACTGAAACCATAAATAAGAGCAGTATACGAGTAAACATTAAGTACAAATCCCTTCTTTTTTAACCAACCAAGAAATGCTACTGCAATGTTATTGTCCTTGAACTTACACAATGCCCACAATATGGGATTATATAAATGTGCACTGCAAAAGCATCCCTTCCCTAAAAGTGCCAATAACACAACATATGCCTGTTCAATCATTCCAACTTTACAAAGACCATGAATCAAGGCATTCATATCACGCTTTCTAGGAATATAATCCAGCCCCAACATAATTTCAAGTACTGTAAGAGATTCCACTACACTTCCTAGATTCAAAAATTTCTTAAAGAATTTTGATAAGACAGTATATGAAGGCAAAAACCCACTCTCCATCATTTCTTGTGCAATCAAAATTCCTTCTTTCAATCTCCCAACCAACATTAACCCATTCAAAAGCGTATTAAAAGTCAAGGCATTTGGTTTAGGTCCAAATCTTTTCATTGCAATGTAAACGTCAAACAATTCATCAAACTTAACGTACCCTGACTTGAAATAACAATAAATCATTGAATTGTAGTCGTACACAGTCGGCTTTCCTGGCACATTTTTCATTAAATTTAAAGACGCAATAGCTTTCACAATGCTGCCCGAGGCTGCATACATCTGCATTCTCTGTTGCAGCTCATTGTAACTCCTCTCCGGGGCCGCGCTGTCATCATCAGAAGAATCCTCCACTTGAGTAGCACAAGAAGTGGAAACGCTCGTAAACTGGTACAAAAGGCACATTCTTTTCCTAATGGGGATTTTCGTAGAGAAGAACACTCTGCAAAAACTCATTCTTGAGAAACTCAAGAATTGAGCTTTGACCCAATAAACTAATTAAACAAATTGATTCGAAGGAATAGAAGTGCATGACATTAACTAAAGACACCGATTGAACTGGGAAAAAAATACTAACTAAATAAATAAATTGAAATAGGTTGTTTAATTTTTCATCTGGAGGTTCGACAATTGAAACGAAAATAAAATTTTCGAATATAAGTAGAGATTTTGAAAAGTTGTCAGACAGAGTAAATTCCGGGGAAAGTTTATAGGTATAAGTGGATATAATTATAAACTGTTCCTTTCTGTTCTTTTCCCACCACCGTGAGCTAAGGAGAAAGAATGATAAACCCTAGACAGAAAAACCCTTCGCACAGCTGGCTAAGAGTGGTAAGTCTCTGTACGACAACATTTTAAGTCCTAATTCTTAAGGTTTGGGTAAACACGATTTTGCTCTTCTGCATTTCTTGAAATTATTAAAACTAATTTAACCGAGGTAAATTTGTGTTCGAGCATTTTTTTTTAAAACATAAAAATAAAAATAAAAATAAAATTTAATGTAACATTTTACACCTAAAATTTGTTTTATTGTAGTGCTATGTTGGGAGAAACAATATTGTTGTTTCTTCAAAGTGAATTCTTGTTTTGTATTGAAGAGACGCGTGTCTAAAAGTTGGAAAAACAATTTGAAAGTGTTGTTCACCTCAAAAATCTCTAAATCTTGTTGCAACGAATACAGTGACACCCCTTTATGTACCTTTATGTTACTTGCACATTCAGACAAAAATCATTATGTAACAAGCCTCTTGATTGACGATTATCAGTACACTGCTTGTCAAGTCAATTGTTGGTATAAGTTTAAGGGGATTGGTTGTGGGAAAGATAAATTCGTGTGGAAATAGGTTAGGAGCATGCAGCCCTAATTCCACGTGTCACCTTGATATTGGTTCGCGTGACTCCTCGGGTTATGGTTTGTTTTCTTCCATGAGTTTATTTCCTTGTGCAAATGATTTCATAAGAATTTTCTTGATCCCAAAAGATCTGCGTCCTGCTTTTGAGAGATTCACATGGTAGTTCCCTCATCCAATATTTCCTAAAGTATGCCCAAGCCCAAATTCAAACGCCATGGTCACCTTTGCTTGTTGGTACATGAGTGCTTTGCTCTTACCATTCATCGGTCATGAGTTCATTTGATGGCAATGTCTTCATCGAAAGCATTGTTGTGCGAGAACCAAAAGGGTGATAATAGTATCGAGGGTGAGCGGGTGGATCATATGCCTTCAGGAAACGCGTTGAAGAACACGTGGATTTGTCATGCGTTTCATTGTTGGAAGCCTATTTGGCCTTCGTTATTGGATTTTTGCTTACATGGAGGCTTCAAAAATCCCGCGGTGCAACAAGTACAAAATATCCTTATCTTAAAATAATACATAACCTTTTTTGAATGTCTCTAGTAATATAGACACTAATCGTTCATGGCCATGTACTCTAAGAGTAGGCACCAACATTTAATTTATGCAATGTCACACCTAGAATATCAAATTCTACGAGTGAATATTGAATAAGTAAGATTACACATGAACATGTGCATGGTTTTTCTGTCCTTTCTTTCATTATGATTTCATTATCATAATTCGCATATTTCTAAACATCTTTACTTGATATTATATTTACATCTTTATTCGTCCTTTATTCTTATTTTTTTGACCTTGAATGGCTGAATCTCACTAGTTTATGAGCTTGAATATCAATATCACTAAGGGTGAGTCTATATGTACATTACCGTCGGCACTTCATCCAAAAGGGGGGTGTCGGGTGTCCATTATGGACCCCCCTTATGTACACCATAATGTACTTCTATCATATTCCTATCACTAATAACAAGCGCACTAGTGTTTTTGGATTCATCATAGTATCAATTACAACTAAAGATACCACAATGTTTATGTCATCACCTCCATACTTAGGGTACGCCATCGACGAATAACTCACAAATTAATCTTCACACAAGTATATAGTGATAGTTGTGCCAATTTACTTTTACATGATCGCTGTGGGACCCATCAACACCTCCCATATTCAAGGCTTGTCGACCCAATACCCTATCATTGGTTGCCTACAAAGATCATTGAGTCTCAATCAGAGTTAATCGTTCCAATGGTCAACTAAACTTATGCATATGTTTTCAATTGCTCACTCAAATTTAAGATATCAAGTTCTGACCACTGAACTTTGAAAAACGTTTGACGATATCTAACTCCCGTTTAAAATATCTAATGAAATTGGTGATATAGTTGACGGAATGTAGATATGGTGCCCCGTCACACTGTTAAATTTTGGGGTGGTCGAATTTTGGCTACTAAATTTTGGAAAACGTCTTTAACTGCTTACCAAACTTTGAAAAAAATGTCTTTAAATACTCATTGATTTTGCTATTGAACTTAGATATAGTTGAATTATGGCCACTAAACTTTGAGGTGATCGAGTTTTTGCAGCAAAACTTTGAAAAACGTCTTCTATGACTCATAATAAATTTGGATTTAATTAAAAGTCGTCATTCAAATTTGGATATAATTTTATTTAACCAAAAAATTCATTGTGTGTTTTGTCGAAAAATTCAAATATTATGATAAAAATAACTTAAAATTGTACAAAAATAAATTACAATTAAATTTAACTAATACGTAATTGAGTAATCATTTCTAGTGGTATAGACTATGCTTCCAAAGCTGTACAAAGAAAGTGACTACTAATTGCAATGAAAAGCACAATATATTTATTTTTTAAATTAAATTAAATTCGAATTTTAACGAGTTTTAACCCATGTTTGATGGCCATTATTTTTTTTGGTGATTTTTTATAGAATGTGTGGTTAAAAAGTTGAGAAAATTTCTGAGTTTACGTGTGCAATATTTTATTTCAAATTTTAGTTGTAAAAATTCAACTATCTTAAATTTCAGTAGCCAAAACTCAACCATCTCAAAGTTCAGTGAACAATAGAAGACATTTTTCAAAAGTTAAAAGGCCAAAATTCAACCATCTCAATGTGATAAGGCGCCACATGTTCATTCCGTCAGCCACGTTGTCAATTCTATTATAGGAGTTTGTTTGATAAAACTTAAAGTTCAATTAAAATTGAAAATATTGTCGTTATTGGGTCACACCCGTCTAATAAAAGTCAACAATAACGGCTACTTTTTCAATTTTAATCTCTACCGAACACTCCCTAGGTTTGAAACAAAAATTATGTCAGTAAGTAGCGTACAATGTTTTTTAAAGTTTAATGGTCAAAACTCGACATTTTAAATTTCAGCAAGTATCTTTAACGTAAACATAAGTTCAGTGACCATTGGATCAAGCATATGCATCCACTCATTGAATTAGGGGTGGGCAATGGGTCGGGTCGGGTCGGAATTATCCCAAAATCGACCCGACCCAACCCGCTTCCTACCTCAAACCGACCCAACCCGAATCGGGTCGGATTGGGTCCACAAGAGAACTCTAATTCTTTTGATCCTTATTTGAGCCTCAATTTCTCTCGTGTTCTGCTTCTTCGTTTTTCCAAGTCTGTCGTCAAAAGATCTCCATTTTCTCTGAATCTGTAAAAATCCTAATCAGGGACAAATTTATGATTGGAATCTGGAAAGAGGGAGAAATATGTTGGTAATTTGTCCAAACTAGTGGAAAAAAAATGTTGGGCTAGATCTTCTGCATTGCTGACTACTGGTAATA
>CAIGRS010036440.1:0-11273 GCA_903798395.1 Fraxinus floribunda | reverse complement strand
GGATAATTGTGACTTTTTATCAAAGAAATATACCTTGCCCCGTGTACTTGTTTTCTAGTTGGGATTTTAGACCCTGGATGAGTAGCACTACTCAAATTTTAATTTGAAATGGGAAGTTTAAAATTTTGGTAAGCTATAATTTCCACTTCTTTAAAATCATTTTTTCAAACTCATTTTCATTTATATATTATTCCAATAAAATAATTTTGCATGTGATATACAACATTTCCTTACTTTTTAAGCACACACCCAACGAAAAAATAACTTTTTACAAAATCCATTCCTAAAGAAATCTACATCAAGCTTGTCCGTAGAATATTATTATTATCCTCGAGGAGGATTTCGGAACTAATAAGCAGGGTTGCCCAAATGATCGCATTTTCCTGTGATGGTGAGATATCTTGCTAGAGTTGAGAATAAAATGTAAACTATGAAGGCACACTACTATTAACTATTCTCTTTGTAGCCTGCAGCCAACATTGCAAACAAGATTATAATCTAACAGCAAACCAAAATCAACACACGAGAGACTACAAGTTCCCCAGATGTTTATTTGGGACAAAATGGTTAAAAGGATTCAAGAGGAGTTTTATCTCCAAAGTGGGAAATACTCATAGGTTGTGTTTCCTCAGATACGATTAGAGGTACTGTAACAACTTTACCAGATAAGAGTGCTAGAACCAACATCATATCCAAACAAGTATGACAACTAACATCATATCCAAACAAGTATGACAACTTCTGGATCTCTGCATCATAATATTCATGAAATATATCAATCTCTGTCGGGATGCACTTCAAGTTCCGCATAATGAATGATCAACAAGAACAAAAATAGCACTAGTATATAGTTTACCTACTATTTCTTCTGTGCATACCACTTCTCGATGCTTCCATACCAATTCCACTGGAAACATAAACCAGCAATACGTAATATTGGGGAAGTAACCACCTCCACAAATGCCATTAAGAATGATCTTTGAGGGCATAGTCCTGCAGTTGCTACAGAGAGTAAGAATCCCTCAAAGTTGCATGGAACAATAAAAGTGCCTGATTTGATTCCATCAATAGATTTTTTGGCAACTGCATCAGCTTTCATTGCACCAGAGGAAGCAGCTATGATACTGGTGAGCTGAGGCCTTCTTTTGTTCTCTGCAATTAGTAGAAAAAATTTGTTAGGCATCGTGGTGGGAGAATTATGAACTAAGAGTAAATTAGGACAAAACTCCAGAAATGTTGGAACTGGAGATATTGTTAACTTTAGAATATCACTGTCATGCACCAATAGAAAAGTGTGTGTTCTAGAAGCATGCAGAAAGAAGGTAACTTCACTTTAAAGACATCTAGTGCATGTCAGTAATAATAATAGCTGGCAATGCTATATTATCAAGGCCACAATTTGCTTGAGAATTTTACAACCACCAAACTAATCCGTGTTCAGATGTCAAAGTGTGCAAGGTATTTGATTAGAGTCTTCACTAATTTTGCTAGAAAAAGTTTCAACAAAATTTTCATCTAGGGGTTCAAATATTTCCCACCTATCTTGTTGTGCTAAAAAAGCACGCTTCTTAGTTCCTCTTTCCATTATAAAAGAAATTTCGGACTCAACAGGGAAAGGGTGTTTCCTAGAAGCATGCATAAGAAGGTAGCTTCATTTAAAGATGTATAATGCCTGCCATAATAAATGTATAAGCTGACCCAAACGAGCTATAAACCTATATTGCTCAAATTCTTCATTTTGGAGGAAGTACCCGTGTCAACACGACAACAAAAGTATGGGATCCATCTTTGATTTTTTATATCAGAATAGCATCCTTTATAAAATTTGTTATTTTGGAGTGGGAATTAGAATGATTTTTAATTAGTATTTCACATCTCTAGACCTGAAATGAAATCCAAATTAAGGCCACGTTTGAGCCACCTTATTATCTCACTAAAATGAAAAATATGACCATTATCCATCACATCAACATTTAAATTCAAATTTTCTATCTTTTGCGTGGGCCCAATTACAGCTATATTTTTCATTCTCACTCTACAATAATTTGGCTCAAATAGGGCCTAAGTATTACAATTTGCAATTTAATTTGTCTATCAGTATATAAATTTTTAAAATAATTTTAAGTTCGTAAGACGTATCCATATAGCCATGTCTTAAGAGATTTGATTAAACAAATATACACCCATATTGGCCAACCACAACCGAGTTCAAGCAACAGAGAACTAAACCATATTTAATTGTCACCACTGTTTGAGAGGTATTTTCATTTCATTTAAGTTTTCACAAGTCACGCGAAGGAAAAAAAATAATGGAATTTATCTAGTTAGCATTATTCACAACTTCCTTGTGCAGATACTTCCAGCACATCAATTGTGCTGAAAGAAGCACTGTTCTTAGTGCCCCTTTTTTCTTAAAAAAGAATACCAGATAGAGAAACCTGAGTTTCTTCAAAAATATGTCATCCACAGAGAGAGAGAGAGAGAGAGAGAGAGCTTGCTTCATATCCTGCAACACTAATATGTACGCACATATATGAACACATAAATGCAGTGTTGTCCATCATTATAACATGCCATTATGTCAACATGATTGTGTCATTTTCACTTAAGAAACAAGAGATGTTGTAACGTCTTTCACTGTTACAACAAAACAGAAAAAATCCAGTTCATCTTGACATTCTTGAATATGGCCAGTTCTAGATCAACACCTGGCATGCTAGTACAGAAGTTGGTAGGAGCCAAATCCTATTTAGAAATATGTCACGTAGTACATGAGTCATCAAATGATGTTTTCAGATAGCGTACTTTTATTAAAGTACATCATGAAGTAATGCAACTAGAATCCAATCAACAGATGAATAATAAATGCAAGCATGATGTTGCGGACAATTTGTGAAATTTAAAAGTGTAAGGTAGGATAATAAGTTGGGTTTTAGACCTTCTGCAAATCCAGGAGTTTCAGTATCTGGAGGGAAGATGAGGGAGACATGAATGTTGTCTGCTATTATCTCCTGTTGCAAAGCTTCTGCCATACCCCTAAGTCCAAACTTGCTAGCTGAATAAGCTGTATAACCATAAATACCGACCTGAAGAAAATATATTATCAAATTAAACATAAATTATCTAAAAATGGCAGGAGGACTTGTTCAGAGTGAATAAGAAGTCTAATTGAAATTGGACTTCATAGAACATCCAGTTCAATAGTACATTTTTTACTCGATTTTGAGATTCTCTTCAGTCACCAATTTACTTATGTATTACTAATAGTTATCAGAAAACACTGCAAGTGTCCAAATTGCTCATATTAGTTTACTACCTATCAAGTATCTTCACTCTCTCAATCCAACGAATGTACAGGGATAAACTAATCAAACACAGTTTCAAAGTGCTGCTGTTAGCTTGATAAATACTGATCAAATTAAGAAGTGATACACTCAATTTCACTCACCAGCTCAATTAAGTAATGAACATTTAGTGTGTTAGTAGTTTCACATAAAAACTAGTAACCAGCGCTAGCCACAGCTTAGGCAAACTAAATTACACTTACCAGCTAAACTATCATGTATTATAGTGTGTTAGTTGTGCTCTTATTTCTCTTTACTTTTTCACATATATAGATATATGTATATAACTTATAATTCTACCTAGAAGAGAAAATATAGTATTTATAAGCCCTGTGACAATATGCAGGAGTATTGAATTTTAATGGGATAATCTAAACAATGTTATACTTGCAAATCATAATTTTAGGTGTTTTTATTATCATTCAGTCAATTGGTTGATTAGATTTTCGTTTGCCATTATTATTCTAATATTCCTGATCTCTCTCTAAATTGTTATTTGTTTTCATTTTTCAATATATCTATCATATTATTTATGGTTGGCCAGTTTCTCACCAATAGAGTCCTTAGGATTTCATATTCATCCATTACTCAAAATCTCGAGCCAACATAAGAGAATCAACACATCTAAGAAACACCAAAGGAGCAATAAATAAGAAAAAAATTTATTCAATTTAATATTTTCAGCTCAGAAAATAGCAGCAGCAAGGAAGTAGAATTTGAACTACACAAATATTGAAGCTAGGGACAAGAAATTAGAACAATGGATGCAAGCATAAGATTTTCAAGATGTAATATTGATGGATCAGCAAACCACCTAAAAATCACAATAGAAAAGTTTCTTATATTTAACGGTTTCAGCATTCATTCAAGGAAATTACTAAAAAAATCCAAATAAAGACTCCAAGTAACAATATGAAGCCTCTTTTTGTAGCCATTAGAAAGGTGTTTGTTTGTTTTTTTTTTTTAAATGAGTTTCAGAATAGTGATTTTTTGGAGAGTTAAAAAAAGGTAGGAAAAGATTTTGGATTTACATGCGAAACATTTTATTGTGTTAATGTGGTTGAAAATGAGTTCGAGAAAAAAAAACAGAGTTCCCAAAAAAATGGATGACAAACAGAGGGTAAAGCTTAACTGAACACAGACATCCAAACAAAAGCACTATATAACTTCATGATTGCAAGAAAGCAGTTCAACTCTTGTTAGACAGAGAGAAACATAGAATTATGGAAAACTGTCATCTTTACATACATAAAAAATATTTAAAAGCATCAATAAAGATGGAATATCACTTGGTACTCCATACTAGTTAAAAAAAGCTTATTGAACTAGTATTCAGCCAAGACTCAAATTTGAACTTAGCTCATTGTTCAAACTCACTACACATTTTGTAAGAATATATATATATATATATATATATAATTGTGTACGTAACTCAATGAAATTGTATGGTAATATTAACTTATAAGTTTGCAGATTCATTTAAATCCTAAAAACCCATAAAAAGTTCAAAATACAATGATAATTTCGGAGTTCCAGTCAGTTGATATCTATTTTTTGCTTACAAGAAATTGGTTCACTGTATGCCAGCAATCTCCCATGCCCAGCCTCTCTTCTATATGAAATAGTAATTACATCAATTATCAATAAAATGCCAAAACCTTTGATTCTTGGTTGGTCAAACTGAAAAGTATCACTTTGCCAATCGAAGAAAGCAAATATCAGTTAACTGACCAGTATGCATGATAGATCATTACAACAAAAGAAAAGCAGCATTCTGCCACTCCACAAGAATCAGATCCTGGAAATTATGATGGATCCTACTCAATTCATGCTGGAAATATGGGATAAGATCCTCAGAATGACAAATTCCAGTGTTCACCAGGACACCAAGGAATTAATTAAAAATACAGGGAACACTCTTGAGCTACAAAAGGCAAAGGCTTGTAAGGGATCTGCCTCCAGGCTTATTCAGAAACAACATTGAAAATCAAGTCCAATTTGCAAGGCAATGGAAACTCCTGACGCCCTGGCCAATTTGAACTACAACTAGAAAAGCACTGACCAAAAATAAAAAAGGAAACTAGGAAAAGTGAAGGCAACCAGTGAATACATAACCAGAGTGATTTTTTAAGCTTATCACACCAGGAACCAAAAGAGGTATTAAAATCACTCTCCACATATGACTCAATTTCATCCAGTCCAATTTAACAACAAACTAGTAACTGAGATTATTTCATAAGCTTACAAGTTACTTTCTATAAAGTAAGTGAAGGCAATTTATAAAGAAGTACGTTTTAAATTGTAAAGAAAAAAAAAATGAGGCGACCTTTAAAATTGTGTTTGACAAAAAGAGTAAATTTTACTTCTTTTTTAACCTTATACAAGCATGCTCTAAAAGTAGGAGACGGAGTGGCACTGGAAGATTTGAAATAGGAACGCACTGCAATGTGAGTGGAAAATCGCAGAAAACAGATAGAAACTACTAAACAAGAAATGCATAGGGAGCGCAAGCTTATGGATTCTAATTTAAACCAGGATCGTACTATTCATTTCTTGAATATATATACCTGACCCGCCTGCGATGACATGATCGCAATGGAAGCCGGCCCCCTCTCCACCCTATTCTTCTTCATTCCAGGCAAGGCCGCCTTAATCAAATGAAAAGTACCCATCAAATTCACATCAATCATAAATTTGATCTCCTCCAGTTCCTGCGTCTCCAGCTCCTGCGGCACATACACTCCATGATTACAAATCAAAACATCAATTACCCCCACCTCTTCAACGACCTTCTTTATAAACTCATAATCCCTGACGTCAGCGCTGAAGATCCTGACGTCACGCCCTGTTGCCAGCTTAATGGACTCCTTGGCCTCTTCGAGCCTGTTGAGGTTGCGGGCAAGGAGGGTGACGTCAGCGCCTAGCTGAGCACATTGGTGAGCAAGGGCGAGGCCGATTCCGCTCGATCCGCCGGTGATGAAGACGTTGCGATTCTTGATTGGGACGCGGACGGGCCTGGGTCGGACGATGAAGTAGAGGAAGATGAGGATAGAGAGGGGGAGGAGAAGGATTAGAGAGAAGAGGGAGAAATAGGCATCCGCCATCGAAAACTTCTTTTCTGACGACTGAGTGTATTCGAAGTGTATCAATCGCTGAAATCAGGGGGTAGGGGGTGATGGAGTAACCCGTGACAGATCCGAGGACATGTTTGGCCAACTTAAAAGCAAGTCCAATTCACTTTTTTTTTTTTTTNAGTTTTTTAAAATATGAATTACTTCTATTTAAATCATTATTTAACGTACAGTTATATTAAAAAAAAATATAAGTAAAATTTTTATTTCAACTGCATTAATTACGTTTTTTTCAATATGTGTTAAAATGTCTATCTTTATTGAACAATATTAATTTCTCTCCTTTTTAAATATAAGTTGCCTTTATAAAGTAAATTTCTGATAGTACACATTTTAAAATTCATTTTTCCTCGCAATCATTTTCTATCGCTCTCGCTGTGACATAATTTTACTTGTAAACCCATAAATTTTTCTTATTTTTTTAATCAGACATTCTTCAAAAATAACACTTTTTACAAAAATTATTCTCAAAAAATCTGCACCAAGCCAACTTTATGCTAAAATTATTTCAAAATAAGTAATTTATTTTTCAAACCTAAATTGTTTAAGCATTGCCAAACAGGACCAAACCATTGACGATACCGTAGAGGGGCATTGACGAGTGTCTGACAGCCAAGCTTGATCTAACTTGAAAATTCCCAAATCATTATGGAAAGTGATTATTTTGTAGGATTTTCCTTTTCCAAATACTTGTTTGATGGTCAAAATTTGACAAAAAAAATGTTCCCCCACACCACACCCCACCCCACGCGCCTACTTTCCTTGGTTTTGGGATTTTTTATTTTTTAAAATTTTTTGACCATAAATATAAATTTCATAACCAATTGTAAAAAAAAAAATCACTTTAATAGACAATTTTCATGTAAAACAAAATTAAACGAACACTAAACTTTGATAAAAAAATGATGAAAAAATAGATTTCAAGCAATTTTTATTTTTATTTTTTAAACTTTTTGGCAATGGTAACAAATTTCATAACCAATTGTTAAAAAAAAAAATCACTTTAATGGACAATTTCCATATAAAATGAAGCCGAACGGGAACAAAAAAGATCCAAAATGTTAAAATTTTCCAGGTGAAAAATTATACGAATCAAACACACTTAATTAACAATTCTCTGGACAATTATTTTCGCAGGAATTCATTTTCTTTCCACCCATTTTCCACCCTTGCAATCAAACGGACCCTTAGATTTATTCAATTTCAATAACATATAACTGATTAATTGGCATCTCGATGGTTCACTTGATGACATTATAAAAATGTGAATCAAACACACTTAATTAACAATTCTCTGGACAATTATTTTCGCAGGAATTCATTTTCTTTCCACCCATTTTCCACCCTTGCAATCAAACGGACCCTTAGATGTATTCAATTTCAATAACATATAACTGATTAATTGGCATCTCGATGGTTCACTTGATGACATTATAAAAATGTTACAGAAAAATAGAAGTTCCTGCCTTCTACAATAACTGTAATACTGAAACACCAAGAACCTACGCAACTCGATAAGAACGAAGGACGTACGTGTCAGAATTACGCTCCACCCGCCATATCCACATCTGTAACTCCATCGATCCCCTTGAAAACGACGCGTAACTTCCTCAAACACGACTGTTTCTTGTCACCTTTACCGGCCATGCCATTAACATGGACAATGTCCTTGGGAATTTTATCCATCAGATCAAACAACGGTATATCAAGATTTGATCGAGTCATCTCTTCTAGTACTGGAGGCGCCTGCATGTACAAATTCTTCCCTCGGTGAGTAACACTTGCTCTACTAAGGAGCAGCCCGGGATGACCTTCGAGCAGATCAATGAACTGTTGCAAGGCCATATTAATTGAACGCGTAAATGCAATAATTACAGTAGAAAAATGCAAATTCGAGACGAAAAAAAAAAAAAAAAAAAAAAAAGGTGGAATCCTAATAGATACTGAGGTAACTAATGTACCCAAAAGGACATGCTTTATGAATAGATAGATTATTCGAGTGAGAGCACCTAGAATCTTATGAAAAAAGCTTCTGCTCGTGTGGGTAGCCCAGTCATAATGAATAAGAAACGACTGTTTATGAATCAACCACCGCCAATAACAATATAAAATAAATAAGGCCACGAGGGAAATAGAGAAGAAAGAAAAGAAATGAACCTTTCTCAAGGTAATGGAAGTATCAAGCTCAATAAGAACACCAGGACCACAAACAAGGCAGTCTATGTCTCTGACAAACTCCGTAACTTTGGTGTGGAGACCTTCAACTCCATTGTATCTGTAACAAAATATTACAATTATAAGCAAATAGGTTCCACTTCAAATGATAGAAAGAAAATTAGACAAACCAATAAAAGAATCAAAATGAAATATGCAAGGCAAACATATAGCAGATAAGCACAAAACAACAACAATGCGCTCCACTCAAACTTGGTTAATTCCATATTTGGCAGGGCAAATAAAAGGCGGCAGACTTGTTATAATCACTATCTCAGTGTAATCATTGTGAAGAATTGGTGCCATAAATTTCATTATGATCACTTCATCTATTACAAAATCGAAAAACTGAGGCAGACTTACGTTAAGTAATTTGACAATGTCCTGCTGCACCCAGAAACAATCTTCAAGGTTTCCAAAGCACAGGCAGCTGAGATAATCGCATTGGTGGACGCTATAGCAGGAATGATATTTTTCACGACTCCCTGTAAATGGAAAAAAACAAAAATGTTTTCTTATCACGTGTATATTTTATGAACAAAATGGAGCACATAAAGATACAGCATGTAATACGAATCAATGAACTGAGTTATATTGGCAAACCTGCAGTAAAAACAATCACTTGCCAGCAGTGAAAAGGTAAAAAAATAAGAATGACATACATTATCATTCCACGTGTCAGACAAATTAATATAGCTGATAATAGCAAGTTGCAACACATTTGCTCACCTGAGTCAAAGAAAATGTAACTCCTTGAATTCCAAAAAGCTCTGCCCTCTTAAGAGCCTGTGGGATTAGATCGGATGAGTTAAAAGTAACACACACAGAGAAGCGAGAGAGAAGTGTAGAAGTCGTCTCAACATCTCCTTGGATTTATTAGTACAAACATATAAAACACTTGTTCACCTCATAATAAACCCACTGCATATGTTCGGGGTTATCTGGATCAAAAGTTTTGCCAATGTGGACCTGCGAGTGGAACACATAATATGATAAAGCAAATGATGCAAAGGCATCCCTAAGAATCACCACCGTGTGAAAGATTTAATTGATATGCTTACCTCATCCCATTTAATCAAATGGGCATATTCAATACAATGAGCAGCAGTTCGAGGAGTTTCTGCAAGAGTACATAAAGGAAATTTTACTTGTGGTGGAAAGAGCCAAATGGTACACTCGAAACATGGTGTCGTTCCTGGCACTATAATCCTGGCATGGCCCTTGAATCCTTCAGTTCCACCATCCACCATAGGCTTGACGGTTTCTTCCCGTGGATTACCATCAGAGTCATACTCTGTTTAAACATAACAAATAGACAGAAAACACAAGTCATTCAGAGTATTAAGAAAGGTTTGTTCCATTCGTGTTCAATATTTATTTTCTAATTGACAGCATAAACATAAAACATAAAATGAATCTTGAATATTATCCAAACCTATTGGAATTCCAAGGTGAAAGAAGTATGCATGTGCTTCTGAATGGTATTTTATTCTTTTTTGTGTTTTATCCAGGGCATGAGGATTACTTTTTTTGTCTGGAGCTTAGTGAAACCTCCAGTCATCAAAATTCATGTCAAGGTTCACATAAGGACTGTACAGTAGCTTTATTAGGACGCAGAGGTGACGGAGCACAAGCTACTTACCAATAAGAATAAATAAGTTATTCTGAATTCAAAAAGAAGAAGTATATATCCAGTTTGCCAATTCCAATAATACCAATCCAAATAGTTACAAAAAATATGAGCATCCAGTAACACCATACACACCCTTGAATACATTGCATTGTCTTTCTTTTATTGTGTCGATAAGCTACTTACCAATAAGAATAAGCCCCTGTTTGAGCCACATTAGAATTTTCATTCTCATTCTTCTACTCATTTTCAACCGTACATTCTTGAATAAAATAATATTTTTCATCACATCAATAACATTTCCTTTTTTTTCAACCACACATTTTCCATCAATCTACTATTCCAAAATACATTGGGCTTGTCTGGGAGAGCTATTCCTTCCCACAATTGATTTTTTGACCGTTAATTTCTGACACATGAGAGACAGGAAATCAGCAGCTTTCTTTGTTTTTTGACCATTACTACATTTAACAGTAAAAAAATCAGTTCTTTTGCTGCTTAAAATCGGTCCCAGACAGGGGCATTATTCCAAAATAATGTGTCTCAAACACACTCTAAATATGTTATTCCAAATTCGAAAAGAAGAAGTATATGTCAAGTTTGCCAATTGCAATAATACCAATCCAAATCCTACATTAATAAAAGAGTGAGTTCTCTTTTCACTATTCATAAGCCAAGCCGAGTTGAATGGTTTTATGGCTCGGCTCGGCTAAGCCGTCTAAGTTTTTTTTTTTTTTTTTAAACGTTTGATAACCAAGCCAAATGGCTTTATGGCTCGGCTCATTTTCTTTTTAACGTTTGATTCAGTATTTTAATTTACAAATATTCGTTTTAAGCGATTTACAATTTGTTGGATATGTTGAAGTGCGGCCATCATAAATATATGATCGATAAATTTTAAATATCAAAAATAATTTTACATTAATTATAAAATGTAAAGTTGTGATTGTTTAT
>CAIGRS010036421.1:0-16145 GCA_903798395.1 Fraxinus floribunda | reverse complement strand
ATGGATTTGGCCCTTGGGTAAGTGCAAATGTACAAGCATCTTTCCACCCTGTACCCATGGAGGCATAACCTGCAATTTATCTCTTTCACCAAGGTACAGAGCAGGGGAAGTGGGGGCCGCCAAGGATGCGGTTCATCCTTTAAATAAAAACTCATCCATCTCTCAACACACAGCCCCTAAAGATGTTTTTCCTGAAACTCAAACATATTATCAAGAGGAAGATAAAGTCCAGAGTCAAATGGTTGGACACCATTATAATGGAATGGATTAACCTCAACAAGGGAAGGTCGAGATAGATCCATCGACTAATTATGCCTTAGAAAGGCCACATGAAGCCCCATTCGACCTTCCTCCGAATTACAAACAAGAAGATAGGCCCCAAAGGTCTGCAAGTGTTTTCGACATAATAGGCCTAGGGGCGCCTAGAAATAGGCAGGCTCATTCACCCCAAGCACCTAGAAATAGGCCAGTTTATCCTCCTCATCCAATGTCTAGAAATGGACAACAGGAGCCTCGTCTGGATGAGGATCGGTCTATGTACCAGGAAGAGCCTCTGGCCCGACCCCCTAGAAATAGGCGCGAAAGGCGAGGACAGGCTAGAAATAAAGCAGGACCCTCCCAACTACCTCTCCAACTTCACCAAGGGGAGAATGAGGATTCAGATGGGCCCCAGATGTCCTGCGACCTAGATGGCGATGATGAACACTCTCCTTTCTCCGAGGCTATAAGGAATGATCCCATGTTAAATCACTTCACGCTCCCTAAAATTCCAAAATACGATGGAAGAGGAGACCCTGTAAAATATATGAACAATTACAAAACACATATGAATTTGAAAGGGGCCATCCCAGTGATGAAGTGCAGAGCCTTCCATTTGACCTTAAGTGGAGGGGCAGGAATTTGGCACACTAGGCTGCTGGAGGGAAGCATCCAAAGTTGGCTCGAATTTAAGAAAACTTTCCTGAAACGCTTTACTAGCAGCAGGGAAGGAGATAGACTCATCCAAAGGTTGAAAGTTATGAGACAACAGCAAGGTGAATCTCTAAAAAGTTTCATTCCACGATTTACTGATGAAATGACATATTGCGTACACGTTACGGATAGGGAAGCATTGACTACCTTGAAAGGAGGATTGGACATGAACTCCATTTTTTGTAGAAGTGTGCAAAATAAGGCCCTGCCACCTATGACGTCTTGCTAGAAATGATAAGGCGTGGAATTTTTAATGAAGAATTAAAGGATCATAGGAACAGGGCTAGCCAAGGTCTCCGCCTCCACAAATGCAAAGAGGAAGATGCCCTACTTCTCATTTGATGGACAATCAAGCCCCAATGAATCACGGACAAGAACTTACTGCGGTAACACCCAATACAGTGCTGACTCTAGCCTATGAGGAGGTTAATCCTGGTAATGTAACGCATCAGCATCCAGCCAACTAGAGGCGCCTTGCCAAGGGGCTGAGGTAGGGAATGAGGAGTTAAACCTAGAAATAGGGATGAAGCATCACAATATTGTACCTATCACCAGTCCTATGGACATCTAATAGAAAATTATCTTCACGCCACAAGACGCCTCCCAAGAAGCATGCCAAGTAGGCCGAAGCAACAGCCTTTGAATAGTGATCAACATTGACCCAGCAGGGACGACCCTCCACGAGGAAGGGAAAATGACGTTGAAAGACCCAGAGAAGTTCGAAGACGGCGGCGAGGTCCCCCACCTAATAACGAACATGAGCATGTTCGGAAAATTGATATAATTATCGGTGGGCCCCATGTGGGAGGAGATTCCAGAAATTCCAAAGGGAACTATTTTAGAGAAGTAGGTAACCCAGTCATGACCAGCTACATAGTGAATCAATCTCCGAATGGAAAAACGGTCCCTCCCATCACCTTTACACAGGAGGATACAGTGGGAGTCCATTATCTGCACTGTGACGCCTTTGTAATAAGGGTCGTCATGGCCCGCAATGGCCTGAAAAGGAAGTTAGTGGATAACAGAAGTTCAGTTAACATCATATTTGACACAACCTTTGACAAAATAAAAGTAGACCGTGAACCAACCCCAATGAGTTCTCCCTTATACGGCTTCAAGGGAGATAGCATCGTCCCAAGAGGTAAAATAACTGTAGCTATAGAGATAGTGGTGGAACCTTCGATTGCTCGTCATTTTATGGAATTCCTCATAGTTGATAACCGCTCTGCCTGTCACGGGGTACTTGGAAGGCCTGTCTTAAAGGAGCTGTGGGCGGTCACCTTAATTCACCACTTATGCATGAAATTTCCAACTGAGAATGACATTGCTATTGTTCAGGGTGATCAAAGAGGAGCTCGAGAATGTTACTTCAATTCTTTAAGGAAAGTTGAACCAAGAACACGCGTCATCCTTGCTGACGTCGAAATGGACGACCTCCATGAATAAGGGATTATCCTTGAGCAAGGGGAAGATGTCCTCATGGCCGAAATCCCTGAAGAAGGAGGTATCTCTGACATAATACAATTCCCTGAGCAAGGGACTACTGTGGATAAGGCAGTTAGCTTGGAAGAACTGGACCCTCGCATTATTGACTGCGAACCTCTAACAGCCCCAATGGAGGAGTTGGAGACTTTCCCAGCTGACCCTATAGATCCAATAAAGCGCCTACAGGTGGGAAGCAATATACCCTCAGAAATGAAAGAAAAACTGAAAAGCTCCTTACTTAACAACCTGGACGTATTCGCTTTGAAACACGATGACATGGTAGGCATTGATCCCAATATCAGCTGTCATCACTGAAATATTGATGAAAAAGCTACTCCACAAGAAGAAAAGAAGGGCCCTCAATCCGGAAAGGTATGAGGCTCTTAGAGATGAGGTAAAGAAGCTGATTGATAATAGTTTCTCATCAGAGAATCTGTATATCCAAAATGGATATCCAACCCAATTCTGGTTAAGAAGCACAAAGGAAAATGGAGGGTGTGCATTGACTTTTCAAACCTGAACCAAGTCTGTTCTAAAGACAGTTTCCCACTTCCAAAGATAGACCAACTGGTGGACTCATCTTCTGGACATGAACTTCTTAGCTTCATGGATGACTACTCCGGGTACAACCAGATTTCCATGTTTCCATTGGATGAAAAATACATCTCTTTCATCACAGATAAATGACTCTACTGTTACAAAGTAATGCCCTTTGGGTTGAAAAATGTCGGAGCAACATACCGAGGCTAGTTAACAAAATGTTTGTCGACCTCATTGGTAAGACAATGGAGGTCTACGTAGATGACATGCTGGTAAAGAGTCTGAAAGCAGTGGATCACATTGCTCACCTTAATGAGACATTCCACATAATGCGAAGGTATCGAATGAAACTCAACCTTTTGAAATGTACTTTTGGGGTGTCCTCTGGCAAGTTCCTCGGGTACATTGTCCACCAAAGAGACATCGAAGCGAATCCTGAAAAGGTTAAAGCTTTATTGAAATGAGGTCGCTCTAGAAGCCCAAAGAGGTTCAGTGCCTTACCGGACGAGTTGCGACCCTCAACCGTTTCATTTCTAAGGCGACGACAAGTGCCTACCCTTTTTTCAAAATTCTCAAGGGAGGGAACAAATTCCAATGGACAGATGAATGCAAGTTGACCTTGCAGGGGCTAATGGCGCACCTAGGTCAAGCGCCTCTCCTTTCCAAGCCAAAAGACCTTGAGGTATTGCATCTATACCGGCAGTAACCTCAGGGGCTCTGAGCTTAGTTTTAATAAGGGAGGAAGACAATCATCAATTGCCTATGTACTACATCAGTAAGGCATTACTTGCAACGAAAACACAACATCCCTACATGGAGAAGCTGACTCTCACTCTAGTGATATCCTCCAGGAAACTGAGGTCGTACTTTCAAGCTCATAGTATCCATGTCCTGATGAATTATCATCTCAAGCAAGTGCTTCAAAAGTCTGATGCTTCGGGAAGATTGCTTAAGTGGACTGTTGAACTCAGTGAATTCGACACCGCTTATAAGCCTAGGACAGGTGTCAAAGGGCAAGCCCTTGCTGATTTTGTAGCAAGATTCACCCTTGTACCAAGCATCGACGAAAAAATGGAACCCTCTGAACCTCAAGTATGGAGGCTCTCTGTGGATGGGTCATCTGGAGACACAAGGTCAGGGGTAGGGGTTGTATTAGTCAGTCCAGAAAGGCATAAACTAACATGCGCCTTGAGGTTCAGCTTCAAAGCAACCAACAATGCGGCAGTGTATGAAGCCCTTTTAGCCGGCCTTCAATTAGCCAAAGAATTACAAATCAAGAGGTTCATAATTAACAGTGATTCCTAGCTAGTAGTTAGCAAGGTTCATGGAAACTTTTAAGCCAGAGATAAAATCATGGTAGCATATCTGAAACTGGTAATGAGCTTCGTACCTTCATTTGAGAGGTTCGAATTAATGCAAATACCAAGGACCCATAACGCTCACGCCGACGCACTGGCTAAATTGGCAAATAACAAAGATTCTGAACTGCTCGCTGTCGTTTCGATAGAACACTTGCCCAGACCCTCAATTGAGATAAGTGAAATGGTAATGTGGGTAAAAAATATGCCCCTCTAGATGAAGCCCATCATATCCTACTTGAAGGACCAGACCCTCCTTTCTCTGAAAGAAGAAGCTAAAAAACTCAAGAGAAGAGTTGTCCATTTCGTTTCTCAGGATGACATATTATATAAACGTGGGTTTTCATTACCCCTGTTGAGGTGCATCGAAGGAGAGCAGGTAGATTATGTACTCAGGGAAATTCACGAAGGCGTTTGTGGTAATCATACCGGAGGATGGTCGTTGGCACAAAAAAGTACTTAGGCAAAGATACTATTGGCGCACCTTGAAAAAGGATGTGCTACAGTTTACCTGGAAATGTGACAAATGCCAGCGATTTGCCACCATCCAAATACAGTCTTCTCAAGAGCTGAATGTAGTCTCTAGTCCCTGGCCATTTGCGAAATGGGAGATTGACTTAATCGGACCTCTGCCCAAGGAGAAAGGAAGCGCTAACTTCACCATCGTCGGTATTGATTATTTCACGAAATGGGTGGAAGCTGAGCCACTTGCAAAAATAACTGAAGCTAATACTTCCAAGTTTCTTTGGAAGAACCTCATCTACAGGTTTGGTATCCCTCATTCAATTATTTCAGACAATGACAAACAATTTGATAACAAAAAAGTTAGAGAGATGTGTGAAGAGTTGGGCATAAAGAAGTATTTCTCTTCCCCACATCACCCTCAGGCAAATGGACAAGTTGAAACTATAAACAAAACAATCAAGTATACCCTAAAAAGGAAACTTGATACCTCAAAAGGGGTTTGGGTAGATGAGTTACCCTAGTTCTTTGGGCGATCCGAACCACTAGCTGAATTGCGACAGGTGAAATCACATTTTCTATGGCATATGGGGCGGAGGCCATGAGCCCGGTTGAGGTGGGTCTCCCGTCTCCTAGATTGATACACTTCAACAAGATAATCAATGATATAATGAGAAGATGTGATCTAGACCTCATTGAAGAAAGGATGGATGATTCCCAAATCAGAATGGCTATATAAAAGGAAAATGACCAGGTATTTCAATGCCAGAGTAAAGAAGAGATCCTTCAGGGTACAGGATATGGTGCTCCGGAAAGTTTTCTTATCTTCTAAAGAACCAGGGATAGGTACGTTGGGACCCAACTGGGAAGGACCCTATTGCATCGAGAAAGAGGTCCGGCATAGGACGTACTGGATTAAAGACATGGATGGAAGGGTCCAGCCCCATCCGTGGAATGTTGAACACCTGTGAATGTATTACCAATGAATGTAAATCACAGCTGGAGGTTTTTCCCAGCATTTACAAATGAATAAAACTTTCGGTCCCAAGGCAAAGTTTACAGAAACCCTACTAAACGTAGGCACCTCGAAATAGAGGGCAACATCCCAGGAGGGATCACCTCTCTTGAATTTCGAGGCTAACCTCTCATGCCTTCCTTCGACAAAGCTAAACATAATGGAAGAAGCCTTTGTATGGATGAACTATCCACCATATAAGGGTAGGCACCTCGGAAGAGAGGGCGACATCCCAGGAGGGATCACCTCGCTTGAATTTCGAGGCAGACCTCACATGCCTTCCTTCGACAAAGCCGAATGTCATGGAAGAAACCTTTACATGGATGAACCATCTACCATGAAAGGAAGTGTAGGCACCTCGAAAGAGAGGTCGACATCCTAGGAAGGATCACCTTGCTTGAATTCTGAGGCTGACCTCACATGCCTTCCTTCGACAAAGCTGAATGTCGTGGTAGAAGCCTTTCCATGGATGAACCATCCACCATGCAAGGAAGCGTAGGCACCTCGAAAGAGAGTGTAACATCCCCATAAGGGATCACCTTGCTTGAATTCCGAAGCTGAGCTCACATGCCTTCCTTCGACGAAGCTGAACGTCATGGAAAAAGCCTTAGCATGGATGAACTATCTACCATGCAAGGAAGCGTAGGCACCTTGGAAGAGAGGGCGACATCCCAGGAAGGATCATCTTGCTTGAATTCCAAGTCTGACCTCACATGCCTTCCTCTGACGGAGCAGAACGTTAGGGAAGAAGTCATAAATTCAAGAAGGACCAGCCAGGTTACCTCTTAATTTAGTCAAAATAATTCAGCCTAATTATGAAAATTACTCAGATCGATCCAACCTAGGTTCAAATTATTCAATCGTGTTCAGCAATAGTCAACCAACTCAGGTTATTTGGTTAAGGCTTCATTTAGCTAAGTTCAGTTAGCTCCACTTTAGTTAAGATCAATACAAATCTATTCGTGCTTGATGCTTTATTGGGGTCCGACTACTTCGAGATAATAAAATAAAAGCAAGGGACAGAAGAAATTTTTATTCGTTGAAATAAAAAATACAAAGAAAGGCCCAAAAGCTTTAAATATGGTAAAATCAAGATAAAATCTAGCATATTCTTGGGGAGGGGAAGGTGCTGGATCCTTAGTAGCAGGGGTAGAAGCCACCTCCTCCGTTGGAGCCTCCGTTGGCACCACTTCCACACAATCATCCTCGGTGGGAGTCTGCGGCACATTTTCTTTGATGAACTCTGCCTTTAGCTCGGAGGCGTCAAGGTCAGGGAACAACTCCTCCACCTTACTAATCTTTTCGTTGTAAGCAAACTTCCTCCAGTAGGAGCCAAGGCATTGATACTCCTCGGTATGATGGAAGTTGGCAACATAATTCCTCACTGAAATGTCACCCATCTCGACAACATCTATTTCATACATCATACACTCATTGGCGTACCATTCTACTTGTTTCTCCATGAAATCTTGGGCACTCCTACTAGCAGCTATCTGAATGTTCGCCTTCTCCAAAGCATCGACAATAAGCCTTTGATGGTCATTGGAGGGCTTTAACTTCTTGGTTAGCGAGGCCACTGCATACTGTGATTCGTGGACCTCTTGCTTCATAGCTTTGATCTCAGTAAGGACAAAGGCTAACTTTGCCTCGTCCTCAATCTTCTGGACCTTCAACTCATCAGTTTTCGCTCTGACCCTCCTTAATTCGGCCTCAGTGACAGTCAGTAGAGCATTTGTTTTTTCCAGAGCCTCGGCAGTGAGCCTCTGATGGTTATTGGAAGTCTTCACCTTTTTTATTAGCGAGGCCACTTCACACTGTGACTCATGGACCTTTTGCTTCATGGCCTCGATCTCAATTAATGCAGAGGCTAAGCCTCATTCTCAGCTTTCTGAGCTCTCAACCCATCCGCCTCGGCTCTAAGCCTCCTTAGTTTAACCTCGATAACATTCAGCTTTTCATATAAGGCCCTGTACCTCTGCTGAATATCGGCCAGAACTTCCGACATTCCAAGGCTACTCCAAAAGCCCTGGCACTTTGGCTCACCAGAATAGCGGTGAGATCCACTGCGTTGCAGGTGGCCACATAGTCCGGGCACCTTTTAGTCCAAAATTTATTAAAAGCCTCAGTGGCACTTCGGACCTCAGCAAGCAGCATCTCTGTCACTGTCGAAACAATTTTGCTATCACAACCTCCCAGGAAGTTTCCAGACTTCCCTGGGGTTCTCTCCATTATCTTCTTTGAAACTTCTGCAGCCGTTGATGTAGCATCTTCAGGATCATCACTGACCTCCCGAGGCTGCTCCTTAATCGCAGCATTAATAGAAGCCTGCAGCAATTTAGGCTGATTGGGGGGTTTCCTTCCCCCCATAGGATACAATTGTTCCGAAGCTACCGGAACACCCGCCAACGTGGGATAGTTTCATTTTCTTTGAGGACTCTTCAGATTCCCCTTTCCCTTATCAGTTGTGAGCTGATATTCTTGAGGGACTTTCCCCTCTGCTCCTTCTACGTTGAATCCCTAACGCGACGCTTTGGCCTTTGGCTAGCCCCTAAAGAAGATCTCCGATAGGTAGCACTAAGAATTGTGGTCATATCGGGTTTGGGATACTCTCTCTTAGGTGCCATTTATTCAAGTTCTGTGAAATTTGAATCCAATCACAAATGAAAAAGGGACTGTTCGAGAATTTGTTGTTGGAAAACTCTCGGAGAACAGCAAAAATTGTAGCAAGGTTTACCAAAGTAAAATGCCAAAATGACAAGATTCTTGATTTTATACAAGGGACAAGATGAGTCCTAGCCATCGGATTGAAGTCATGATCAGAGGTGTCCAAATCTTCGTACAATCTGGGCCGTAGAATCCAAACAATTTCCCTTGTCAACGCCCCACGAAAGGACATCAGCATGTGGATGAATCCTAGAAGTTACGTAAGCAAATAATTAGCCATCATTGTGCATTCAACTCAATATAACTGTGCGTGTATTGGGAATTGGTACAGTACAACTGCCACATTGGAAACACGCGAAACTATCGAATCACATGCATGAAATAGCCTATACTATACAAAGGCTTACAGCCATGGCAGGTTTAGAAATGAACTAGCCTGTACTTCATGAAGGCTTACAGCCTCGACAAGTTTAGAAATGAACTAGCATGTACTTCATGAAGGCTTCCACCTCGACAAGTTTAGAAATAAACTGGCCTATACTTCATGAAGGCTTACAACCTCGACAGGTTTAGAAATGAACTAGCCTTTACTTCATGAAGGCTTACAGTCTCGGCAGGTTCAGAAATGAACTAGCCTTTACTTCATGAAAGCTTACAGTCTCGGCAGGTTCGGAAATGAGCTAGCCTCTACTTTACAATGGCTTATAGCATCGGCTAGCCTTGTGTAATTAAATCCTCCCAGCGAAATCTAGTTCACAGGCAAACCTTCCTATCGAAAGAAATTTGAAAATCTACAAGGATCCCAGCCTCAAGAGAAGTGCTACTCCTTATTAGCACTTCGGAAAAGTGTGCTGATTAAAAAGTGCATGACCTTCAAACACTTGCTACAAATGTGTAAGCTATTATGAGATGAACCTAGAAAGGTCTGACGAAATGAAGGTAACATCTGCACTATCAAACATCTTTGTAAGCCCAGCTCGACGTTAGTAATGTTGGAGTTTGTTAATACTAATTATCTCTGAGTCAGACCTCCAATATTCAAAAGAAAGCTTCACTACATGAATACGTGACCCGTTTATTCGAAAGACAACAAGTTATTAAAGGATAGAAGTTGTTAAAAATCAGAAGTTATTGATAAGCAGCAACAAAAGAACAACAAAAGCTAAACATCCAGATCAGAATCGTACAATGTCAATAAAAGGAAAAGTGTTGAATTCTATTAAAAAAAGGTTGATTTACATAATTCGGACCGAAGTCCTTACACTTCAATATTACTGAGGTGGCGGGGATTGAAAAGGTTTAAAAGGCACCATGACCCCAGCTTCGGTAGGATCAGCCTCTTCAACATTAATTCCATCAGCCTCTGCCACACCTTCCGCCTCCGCAAGGGTCTGAGGCTCCCCCTTCATCCTCCAAGAATTTAGCCCTCAAGTCAGAAGTCTGAACCTCCGGGTTATGCTCCTCCAGCCATTCAATCATCTCATTGTAGGCAACCTTCTCAGTATGTGCCAAACCGCTGGTAGTGTTCAGTGAGGTGAAAGTTGACCAAAAAGTTATGTTCAACATTTTTGTTGGCAAGCTCAGCATCGTTGCGAATAGTCTCTATTTCTTCAGTAAGGCTAGTCACCTGGGAGGTCAGCTCCCCCATCTTCTGCTTTAGCTCTGCGTTTTCTTGGTTAGCCTTCTCAAGGGCTTCAGCATCAAGTTTTTGGTGGGCATCAAAAGTCTCCACCTGCTTCGTCAAGGCAGCTACTTCACTCTGTGACTTATGAATTTCCTTTTTCTAAGATTCGTTCTCTGCCAAAATCGAAGCAAGCTTCACAGACCCTTCTGCCTCTTTCTTCTTAGCTACCTCAGCCTCGGCCTGGGCCCTCTTAGCTACCTCTTCAGACTGGGTAGCCTTTCCCACAAATTCACGGTTCTTCATTTGCAGAGTTTTAAAGAGGGCTTCCACCTCTATCATCATACCGTAGGATCGCGAGGAATGGGCTAAAGCAGTAGCCACGACGTTCACTACATCCCTAGTCTCGACAAAAGACTTCCATTTTTTAGTCCAGTATTTGTGGAAGGTCGCCGTGGCCATTTGGACTTCGAGATGAAGGATGGAAACAGCCCCAAGAGAAAGTTCGTCAGACCTAATTAAGTAAGGCTGGTTTACCTTGCAAATCGTCAGATGTCGTAGGGTCTGTAGGCCTCTTTTTGGTGGGCGCCTGCCACTGTGGCTCAGAGGTAGCAGACCTCTTCTGACCCCCAGTTATCGTAACAGTTGAGGCAGTCAGAAGCTTCTGCCCAGCGGGAACTTTAGACGGGGGGAGGGGGAACATCGTGAGAGCTACCTACCCCAGTGGTGGACACTCTGAACTTCTTTTTTGGCTCCTCCACAACCACCTTTTTACCCATGTTCGGAACATTGGGTCCTTTCCCTTCCTGAGAGCCCACCTCTTTGTTGACCCTCTCAGTCTTCTCCTTAATCTACCTCTCCCAACAGGTGTACCTTTCACCCCCCTTCTACCAGAGGTTGTAGTAGCAACGAACATGGTTGCCATATCAGGTGTGGGGAGCTTCCTCTTATTAAAATCTTCTGTAAGAAGCAGACGATAAGGTCAGAAGCATGTAAAAGACGCGCAAGCAGACATTATATTAAAGATATCAATGAAAGAATTTCCTACCTCTAGAGGCCATCAAGTTCAGATCTTCGTAAAATCGTTGGAGAACGATTAGATTGTCAAAATGTCGGACTGAGGAGGGCAGCCGATAGATATCTGATAGGACTTCATAGTGACTTCTATTAAGCTCGAAACGCTCAACAGTTCCTAAAAAACGACAAGTATTGTGTTAGTAAGAAGAATCATCCAGTAATCACAAGAAGAAGTTATGAAATGGCACTCACAGGGTTTGGAGTAGGAGGTTGGAACTTTAACAAAGGGGACAGTATCATCCTTACATTCCTGTCACTTCCCCCGAACCCAGAACCAGGTATTTTTCCACCCCTGGATGGATGAGAAAAGACCGTCACTAAGGAAGCATGTGCCCCCCATGGGCACATGGAGTACCAACACCTGAAATCCCCTTTGCCTAATGACTTAGGTTGGAAAATAGTTTGAAAAACATAAAGAGGCATAACCTTGCCCAGGGAGGTCTGCTTCTAGATAATGTAGGACCCAACTAATTGGACCCAGGTATTCGGAGAGAGTAGAGTAAGAGCCAATCCATATAACCTAAGGACGGCTCGAAAGAAGGGATGAATAGGAAAGCATAGCCCTGATTTAAGCAGAAAGTCGCTAATAGCGACACGCCCTTGCCTCGGACGATAGGCTCGCTCATCAGGAGAGGAAGATAAAAGTTTAATATTTTAAGGGATCCTATATTTCTCCCTAAGGCTAGCAAGGAGGGTCGGATTAGCGTTTGATGAAATCTTTGTTGCCCCCCGTCATCCTCACTTCCAGACCCTCCCCCGGATGTAGTCGCACCCCTGCCAGCATCAACAGCCCTAACAAGGTCGGCAGTAGGGGTAATCTAAATCCCCATCTCACCAGCTAGCCTATTTACCCCTACGCTACCCTCAGAAGAAGAAGAAGAGGCCATTAATCCCAAAAAAAACTCAAAAAAACTCCCTGAGAAAAACGAAATCTCACAGCACTTACAAAAATTTTCAGAAATGGGAGCGACGGATGTAACAAAGGAGGCTCGCTTCGACAAACTTCCAAAAAATTTGGAAAGAACCCCTAAGAACAGGTTGTAACGTGAGGAAAACTCAAAAACGAAGGATTGTCGAAGAGGAGGAAAGCTTGAAGGCGGGAATTCATGTAAAGGTAGAAAAAAAAAAGAATTTTTCATAAAGACGATCTCCTTTTATAGACGCGAAAATTCAACCGCAACCGTTGGATTTGGATCTAAACCATTTAGTCGTACATCTGGAGACTAAGATCAGAGCTACCCATTATTCCAGACGCTTCAGATTCAAGGGTCCAGATTAATATGTTAGATACACGTGCCCTCTCGCGTTTGAAACATAAATGGGAAGTAAGAGGGACAGTCATAATCACGCATTAAATGCGGCGACTGTGGCGTGTATCGTGAGTTGTACCCTCATGATTGCCCTCCCTTGGAAACAACCAAGAGCATCAAATCATTGAGGCACCATCTTTTAGGACTCCTCGTGTTCCTCAAAATTGTTTAAAAATAGTGAAAATTCTCGTGATTACCAATCCGAAGCTGTTTTGTCAGTTTTAGATGCTCCGAGCTTCCAAAAAGAATGCATTATGGACTTCGTTTACATCGCTCACCATAGATATAAAAAGCAGAACCTCGTGACAAATGGATCAAACCTGTAAGCATAAAAAATGCACCGGGGCTTTCGATACATGGACCACCTCGGAAGACGCTGGCGGGAAGGTTTTCCAAGGTTAGGACCTCTTCCCCTTAAAAGATTACCTGGCACCAGAAAGTCCATGCATTACATGAATAATCATGTATAGACTTAGGAGACTATTGTTACCCGCAAAAATTAGAGGCTTCAAATCAGTACTCCACGTGGGCAGCCACGCATACTCAGTAGCCAAGTTGGCAGGGAGCCAGTTGAGAGGTCTCTAGGGAAGTTTATAAGGTCAAAGTAAATAAAAGCTATGGGTATCCGAGGCTCCTTCAAGAGCCGAAGTACTGCTTATCCGATGTCCCTTCAGCCCTAACAACGGAGGCCTACTTGAAGCGCTCCTCTGTAATCGCAGAGGCTCCTTATATCCGAAGTACTGAAACTCCAAAGCCCCGCGCAGAGGCTCAACAAGGCTGACTTCGATTCAGCAGAATCCGATGCTGCTCATCATTATGGATCTGGAGATCTTTTAGAAGTGATTGATGAGACATGTAATAAAGAGTGACAATATGTCAGCCTACAACTAGGACGGCAAACCCTCTGCGAGACATTAATTGTGAGTAGATGTTGATGTGAGGCTACAAGTTCGGAGATGCTGCCACGTGGATATTGATCCATCGACTTACACGTCATCTAGACTAGTATAAATAGTTTCTCTTTATATAGAAATGGGGGGGATCTGTATCTGTAAAGTAAACACAAAATATATTCATCTTGTGAAACTTTTTATAAGATAATAGATTCTCTTTATATAGAAAAGGGTATCTGCTAAATGGACATGAAATATATTCATCTTGTGAAACTTGTTATAAGATTTTACATACTTGGTTCTTGACATATTCTCGACAAACACAATAGCAAATACATCAAGATCCTACGATGAATGTGTTATCATCCTACAACATACCTATCCTTCCACATATTCTATTATAGATGAGAGATCTAATATGAGAAATCGATTGGGTGTTCGTTGATAGCGCGAACACAGCTGTAATCATTCTGCCGAGATCTGAACACCTTTGTCTCTTGTCGGAAAGTGCCTCCCGCGTCCATTCCAATCAAACTACCGATTTCATTCCGATATAAACGTGTCGGATCCGTACTTGACGTGACCAGAGTGAGCTCAACATCTGTTGAGTTCATTTTTTGGGATCAACAATATTCATTATTATTTTGAGGTTTTTAATTTGTTAGTTCTTTCGCGATTTTCTTTTATTTTTAGGTATTTGGAAGTGAAATTAGTTTTTTTTAACAGTTTGTTTGATTTTAGTGTCAAATTATTTTTGCAAACTGATGTTTGGAATTGGGGCAAGGGTAGGGTTTAGTCACCTGCAATGCTTTTGGATTATTACAGAAGTATAACTGACTACAATATTTTCGGCTAACTAATTAACTTGACAAGCCTTGTTCCTCTTCCTTTTTGGGGATTCAGAAATACGTAGTGTATGTTTTCTTAGTTTTAGTTTTGTAGCAATATGCTTGATTTAGTGTAATTTTTCTGTTACAAAACCGGTGTTGGAAGCTAGGGAAAAAAGTAGAATTTGAATAATGAGAAATATTTTGTTTATTATGAAATTATATTGGCTATAAATTTTTTTGACTAAGTACTTAGCTCGACAATATTTGTTTATTGAAATTGGACGTGCTATTATAATCTTTTTACATCAGTCGTTTTGCTTTCTTCCTTTTGTGAAAATTCAGAAAAGTATACTGCATGTTTTATGCAATAATTGGACAAGTAATGTCTAAGACCCATTAAATAATCACTTATCCAACAAATGTTTAGCTAATTTTATACAAGCCCGACATTAACAATGCAATAATTTTCTGAAGAATGAAGATTGTCTTAATGTTTTTTGATAAGTGCGGGTTTTTGCACTTATTCGGGCCATTAAATTTAGATATTTGTGAGTTTTTATTAGTATTTCACTACTTAATTTAGTTATTTCTATTTTTTTAGGTATTCCAATGCCAAAATCCCAAATTGGAGGAGAAAATGGATAAAGGAAGGAAGAAAGGACCTAGGGTTGCAACAATTACATTTCAATAGATTATGANGCAATGAATGCTATTTTGGGATTTATAGTACGTAATCGCTATTTATTCTAAAACCTCGTGGTAATTACATTTCAATGGATTATGAGGAATTTTCAATTGATTGTATGTGGATTAACACTTAAATAAGTAAACCGAGCTTGTCAGTTTGCCCTTAATTCAATTCATCTCTTTTGTCATAATGCTTTCATTAAATTAAATCTAGAGAGCTTGTTCTAGGTTGTTTAATGAAAATAGTTGGGTAAAGAGTTTGTTTTATTCAACTAATATGTAAGAAGAGAGTGAGGTAATTGAACTTGTAATTATTCTCGAATTGTTGTTAATCTTGAGAACGAAAATCTTTTGTGGTAATTGAAAGGAAAATCATTCTCGTGGTAACGAAATACCCCTCGATCACATTTTCACATATTTGATTTCAAACTACTTTGTTTACTATATAATTCAAGTTTTTTCTACTTTGAATTTATTGCTTTCTTTAGTTCAACCAACCAAAACCCCCTAATTTAATCAATTCCGTATTTTACTTTTATTTTTATTTTATAGCTTGCAATTGATTGAATTGAACCAATCTTCTACGAGAATGACCCTTTCTTGCCATTTTACTATTTAAGACGACACATTTAACATAAGTAAAGAAAATTAATTGGTATGTCTTTTGGACGGTAACAATTTTGGCACCGTGTCGTTGGGGATTGTTCTATTAATTTATTAATTGCAATATTTTCTTTTTATTACTATTCTCTTTAATTTTTTTTTATTTTCTTTGTCATTTAGGTTGCGAATGAGCAAAAAACATACAACACACCCCAACCTAAGAGCAAGAGAAAGTGAGATGGGAGCAACTTCTCAAATTGAACGATAATTGGCCAGTCTTACATATCTCAAACAACAAATGGCACTTGTGAGAATTCAACAAGCAAAAGTGTGCAGGATTTGTTCTATTGCATGGCATCCTACTGATGCATGCCCGACATTACAAGAAGGAGCATTTGACCAAGCAAATGTCATTGAGGGATTTCCAATGCAACTGAGACATAGAAATGATCCATATTTTAACACATATAATCCCGGATTGAGAGATCATCATAATCTTAGTTATGGAGGAAATCATTTCATAGCTCCACAACCACAGTTTAATCATCCACCGGGTTTTAATCAACAAAGGCAACCACAATACTCTCAACCTCGTCAACAAACTCCACCACCAAGTTCAAATATGTCT